>JAKJJM010032306.1:0-16145 GCA_021901965.1 Pipa carvalhoi
AAAAAAAAAAAAAAAATTCACCTGTGTGATTCCAGCCTTAAACAAGACCTTGTTGTTTTGGAGTGGATGTCACTGTGGACTCTTGTCTCATTTGCGCTTCCCCTATTTATGGCACATGAATTGTTTATAGGGAAGCCAGCACCTTAAAATTAAAAAAAGAACTGAATACATTTACTGAATGTGTTTAAATTGGTTACCTTTTTTAGGGTTAGGCTTGTATTGTGCTCCATAAGAGGGTTAGGCTATTGCACATTGGTAGACTGAAGAATATGGTGCTAGATGGCGAGGGACAATTATTGCATACAATATTATAACTGTTATAATATGCTTCCCTGTGCTATTATAGAAGTACAGCAGCATTGATCCATCCTACTGATAAGAAAGTAGCAGGTTTGCAGTTTAATTCTGCAGATGGATTTCTGCGTTAAATACATTTTGAGAGAGAGATAAATTATGGTAATATGAAAAGGCATGTATATCGATTCTGGTTCTTTCAGTGTCTGATTCATGACGCACTTTCAACAAAAGCAATGCTATTTGAAAGTAGTTTTGGGCTTATGAGGCGATTTGTATCTCATGTGCCTCCAGTGTTCTTTTGTTATCCTAGTATTGTTTTCTGAAAATTAACCAGAATCCATTAGTAGATGTGTTCTCTGTTGATTTGTGCTGTGTATCAATGTATTACTGTTGTTTTGTGGGATACTCTGAATCAGCTATTCTATAATGCCACAGCTAGGTAATAATGTAATTTATGTAGCATGTATAGCTGTGTTTCTTTGGTGCTTAATGTTAGAGTCGAGGGCTAAACTAGTGATTTGGATTGCTGCAATCCAGTTAGGAATCCTTGACTGTTACGTGAATGGGAAACACCAGGGTGAGGGTGTGTATAATTGCTGGCATGATGCCTGTGCCTGAGGTAGCCTCTTAAAAGCAACACAACAATGAAACACTTTGGAGTTTTGATGCTGGCATTGACAGCTGGCATCAAAACACTGAAATGCAAATGGGTACAAGTTGAGGTTGCAACCATCCTAAAATGTTGAGTGATTTAGAACTCAGCAATGGCACCGCTGGCATTCTACAATGCTTCTGTGGAAAAAAGCACAGTGTACAAATTTTCCTGGATTTTATTTTGGGAAGTTTGTGAATATTTACATGCATGAATGGTGTACTGCTGCAGGCCAGGCCAGGCCTAGCCAGCTAATCGCATATTGGCTTTTGCATAATGACCAATGCAAGTGCCCAACTAGTCACTAAACCATAGAACTAGGAAATTTGCAGTATAAAATGTTATAAATGCATTGTGGGTGGGCGGGGCATTTGAGGTAATAGGGAGGCATGATTTCTTATGGCAACCCTGCTTTTAAATTCAGCCCCTTCCCTGTAATTTTTGCAGTATGTCACAGTATACATTGCAATGTATCACCTGGCAGTGTAGAGCCTAATGCACATACACTTAAATAATCACCAAGTAAAAGGAATCTGTAGGCTTAGTGTTCCTTTTTAATGTAATGAGATACTGTTTAATCAGCCATGGCCTTTAATTCTTTTCCTTTCTATAAAAAACATAGCTATATGGCCCTGATGAAGTCCTTAGCTGGAAGAAAAGAATTTCTGTACCTCCAAACATTGATTCCTTTGTCTGACTTGCATTTGTTTGCAGGAAATGTTAGATTTGGAGAGCCAAATATGTTCAGTCGGTATGTTGAGAAATAAAGTACTCGGCAGCCTGAAATTCCAATAGTCTTACCTCAGATGTCCCTTGTGAGGTTACACATCCAGCTTGTATCAGTGCCTTGGCTGAAATGTGATAGTTTCATCCTCTTCTACATGTCGTTCATTACTTTACTACTTCCAGCTGTATAGAAGGAATTGAGAATTATGGCTTAAACGTTAATAGAAACCTTATGTGCAAAAAAAAAAAATATATTTTTACGGCTTTCCCCCAAACAATGGTTTAACTGTGGGAATCAGCAAATTTATTTCTATTATGTTGTGAACAAAAGTATATCCCTGTAAAATCCTATGCTTTGTTGAGTTTTACTGGCAACAGTCCCAAAAAGATTACAGTATTGACTACTGTGGTGGTGCAGGGGTTAAAAATGGCAGGATTACTGTAATTCTTTTACAGTAACATACATAATCTGTGGAACCAGTCCTCAGGGTGGTGGTTGGTATTCTATACTGTGTGACTCTCGGGGGACAAATGTGACCCTATTGGCTTTGACCCCCTTCCCCATATCTAAGTACGCACATCACTAATTATTTCATGTATAATATCATTATAATTTAAACTGGATTCAGCTTCCCACATGCAAGTAAAATAGATGCCTGGCTCTCCTCATAGAAGATATACTGGACAGTGATATTAAATTGAATTGTTGTAAAGGAGGGTACTGAAGCCATTTCCTGATTTGGAGGTTTTAATTTAGAGAGCCAACTTAGAGAGAACCAACAACTGATCCCAGATGCCTGATTTTAGGGGAAGGTATGCTATGCATTTTGCCTTATGTGTGTTTGTTTTACATGTAGCAAATGTGTTTAAAAAAAAAAAAAAGACGGATTGATTTGAGCTCTCATTCACTTACCTGTACAACTGCTGGCAACTGCTTCTGTGTTCTTCACCAGACATTTTACCTTAAGAAAAATTCTGCAGACCAATTTCATCATGGTAACGAGGTAAAGCTGAAAGCAGTTGTTAATGGTGGTGCAGGTAAGGAGTAGACTGCTCCGTGACATTCTTATCACATTTTCCACATGAGGTTGATGAAAAGAGAACTATAGCGCTCCTTAGTGCTGTGATGATGTCCATCCACATCTTTAGGGAAGAGTGGTAAAATCTAGCAAAAAAAATGTTTGTGTGGGGTTAACAAAACAATAAAAATTTTTAGATTTTTTTTTCAGTTTACAAAGTACATGTGGAATGTTTTAGGTGCTGCAAGACCATTTTTGTTTACTTTCGGTCTAAAGAATAACTAACCTTTGGTCCATCTGCAAGGTAAAGCCATCACTCAAACCCCCATTCTAGAAAAAAAAAATCATGGAATTTGTTGCAGGGAGTGTTTAAAAACCCATTGCAAAAGCTACCTAAAATTTGGGTTAGTAACTGGTCCAGTGACCAGAAAACAGAGGGTGATTGTTAATGGTACATACTCGCACTGGGTTACTGTTATGAATGGGGTACCCCAAGGGTCAGTTTTGGGCACTTTTAAGTATATTTTTAAATTACCTTGCAGTGGGATTGCATAGTAAAATCTGAATTTTTGCAGATGATACTAAACTGGGTAAAGCAGTTAATACAAAGGAGGATAGTATTTTATTACAGATAGATCTAAATACATTTCAGGCTTGGGCATAAAAGTGGCAAATGAGGAATAACACTGATAAATGTAAGGTTATGTATATGAGAAGGGAAAATGCAAGTCAGGATCATTTTCTAAATGGGAAAACAGTGGGCAAAACAGACATGGAAAAGGATTTGGGGATCTTGGATGATGATAAACATAACTGTAGCAACCAGTGTCAGGCAGCTGCTATCAATGCAAATAGGATCATGGGGTGTATCAAAAGGAACATAGATGCACATGATGAGAACATAATTATACCGCTTTACAAATCACTTGTCAGACTGCACATGGAATATTGTGTGCAGTTTTGGGCACCAGTGTACAAGAGCTTGTGTAGTTGAGCTTGAGTGGGTTCAAAGGTGGGCTACAAAAGTAACAATGGGCAATATATAGTTCCAAGAAAGATTATCAAAATTGGACTTGTTTAGTTTAGAAAAAATAAGATTAAGGGGTGGTCTAATAACTATGCATTAGGAATCAGTAGAGAGATCTCCCACAACCTGTTTACGCCAAGAATTGTAAGTAAATCAAGTGGGCATCCTTTGTGTATAGAGGAAAGAAAGTTTCTGCACCAACACAGAGGGGGATTCTTTACTGTAAGAACAGTGAGGTCATGGAACTCTCTGCCTGAAGAAGATGATGTGGTTGATTCCATTAAAAGGGGGTCCCTAAATAAGAAGGGGGGGGGGGTTACACAGCCATACAGACAGACATTATACTAAAACAGACTATTGGAGCTGTCGTAAATATTGCTAGGAGTTGGCTGGAGTTGACAAGTGGTGATAAGGGGGGTTGGTGGAATTCCTACATAGAAACTCACAGATTAAAAGCAAACAATTACTTGATAAAGGGAGGACAGAACTCTCAAAAGCTTGTCTAAATTGACCGTTAATCCAATAAAAAAGGTATCGTCAAGTTTTGCAAAACTCATCTTTTGGATGGATTAACACGACACTATCCTAACTTATATATAATATATAACTTGTGGCATTCTGCCATCTATATAAGCATATGACCCCTTTCCATGTTGATTGCAGATTCCAGTACACCATAGGGCAGTGGTTCTCAACCTTTTTATTGCCAGACCCTTTAGTACAATTCCCAGTGATTTGGCGAACCCCATTCATCAATTGTTATTGGGCAACCCCGTTCAAACCCTATACTTCCAGTGGTCTTAGGTGACCCCTGGCGAATAGTTATTCAACCCCCCATGGGGTCGCGACCCACAGGTTGAGAACCACTGCCATAGGGGCTTATCCTCTGCAGCCCCATTGAGCAGTGAGTGTAATGAAGAAATAACTACAGCCTGTTGTACTATTGTTACTGTACGTCACAGCTTAGTTTCTGCTGCCTCTTTTACAAGAATGTTTGCTTACAAAACCTGTATGTCCTGTTTGCTAAGGAAACATTCATGTTTAGTGCAGTAGAGGTCAGCAGCTTTTACAAAGAATCCCAAGCTCTCTCTAATGAGAATGAGGGTATATGCATTCAAACAAAGATGAGCTTCTGCTCTCTAGCTTTATGACAGACAACCAGGATCATATTAAAGACAGAAATCTAAAAGGGTTAATGAAAGCAGAATAGACCACAGTTGTGGGTCATGTGTGGTAACAAATTAAGTAATAAAGAAATCTGCATATTAATATCTGGTTGGGGTTGGCCTTTTAACAGGGCTGTGGAGTCGGAGTCGTGGAGTCGGTGCCCATTTTGGTGGAGTCGGAGTTAGGGGAAATTGAGGAGTCTGAGTCGGGCTTTGGCTTACCGACTCCACAGCCCTGCTTTTTAATACACTATATGAGACAGCCCTGTGGACTGGACAGTGAATCCAGGCTATTCCCAAACAAAAAACTGCTAACTGTAGGAATGTCTATGCAACATGATCTGTAGTGCATCCCACCTTCAACGTGTAGTATGTATGTATGTATAATTTTATTTATAAAGCGCAACAAATTTATGCAGCGCTGTACAATTTAACACAAATACAATACAGACATGGGAAAAGTGCAATAAACAATACAGGTAAAGTAGCTCAAGGATATTTCACTTTAAGTGCTAGGTTGTGGTTGACACAAGAGGTTGGAGGTCCCTGCCACATAGAACTTTAGTTTAAATGTAGATAGTGCCGCATTTATCGGGAAGATAAAGTTATATGCTGGCTGATAACTAAATAAGCCCCTTTGCTAAGCTTAGGGGCTTACCATCTGACAGTCAGGGAAAAATGTATTAAAATCGAAAATGCTATTTTCGATAGAAATAATTCGAAAATGAAATTTCCGATTTTGGGTATTCCGAATAAGAATTCAGATTTCCATAATCGAAAATGCCATTTACGAATTATGTATATCGAAAATGGCATTTTCGATTCTAATAAATTTCACCCTTAGAGTTCTTTGGTTCATACCAAAGTTCTCTGCCGCTGCAGAGTGCAGGGGTTTAGGATTGCCCCTCCATTTTCTGACTAGGTGCTGCAAGGTAAATCTTAGGTATGCCAGCCAGGTTTAGGTTTTAGATACACTTTAAAGATGTTCTACAAATTATGTTGCACTTGCATTTTGTTTCATATAAAGCAAGGGAATGTCATGTATGAACTTTTCAAAAATGAAACTCTCAGTTGGTAAAGCCACAAAATGTTATATAAGTTCTTGACAAGTGCTACTTTTTACTGTGCTTAGCAAAGGGAAATTCCAGCAACTTCCACTTGTAATAGAAATTACATTTATCTTCTACGTTATTATATTAACTGTTAGATATAGTCTGTATATAAATGTTATTACATACAAATGTGCAGTTAAATGAGTCTCCTATGCAGGGTAACATCTATTCACTTGCTATGTAAAGGAAGAAATTTGAGAGGAATCCTTTCCAATCAGTGGGATATATTGTCGCATTAACAATTCTTGTTAAGTTATGGTAAACCTTGGGCAGGTCTTTTAATACAATAGAATGCTATATACTTATAATTGTATGTGGACAAGCCAGGGATTAAATCTCTTCTCCCTAAAGCCCTAAAATCAGCTGGCTAAATAGGGTGCACATACAAAAAATTAAAGCTGATGGGCTGCATTGCTTTCAAATTCAATACACTCCTGTCCCTGCCAAATTTTTCTTGTGCTGTCACCAAACACTGTTTCCTTATATGTGAACAGCGCTTGTACTGCAGACTTGCATCCCTCCACCATGTGGGCATGCTACCCCCTCATCTCTGGAGTTCTTACCCATGAACAGCGTGTATACGTTGTAGTGGTTTTTTTTTTTTTTTTTGTGCAAATTCTATCTCAGTACCAGGGAGTATGTGAATACCTTCTGTTTTAAAAAGGCTTTTCCTGTATTTCCTTTGCAGTGGAGTGGTTTTTAGATCATATTAACCCTTCTCACCTTAAGCCATGCATAATGTTTTATGGCTTAGCCTGATAACTGGTACACACATGCATGGAAAGAAATTACGCACTGGGAAATATTCATCATGTGTTCATTAAATCATTTACCTAGACACACCTGGCAAGCTTGAGTTGCTGCATCATGTTGTGTGAGCAGGTGGATTACCTATACGGAGCCGCTCCCTCTCCAGCATTACTCAACTGTGAGGGAGGAGTAACGGTGCAGTTTTAGAGCCTTATGTAATATTTTCCCTACCTTTGGTTTACTAGGAATCCATGTGATCTGTGCTATCTTTGTTAAAAGGAAGAGTAATTGTTAAAAGTACAGGAACAAAAAAACATGAAAATGCATTAATGGTTACTATATATTCAATCTGTACTGATTCTGAATTGTGTTAAGAAAGTAAGATATTTAGATTTAAAAAATTGGGCATTTGGGCACACTTCCTGAGTATGCCCTTTAACTGATGGAAGTAAGAGCATAATGTAAAATTTTATGCATACACCTACAAACTCATTGACCTTTTCTGATCAAAATTAGTGGCAGAAAACCTCTTGGAATGGAATTGAAAAGGAAACTTATTTCTGTAAAACTGGAATTTATTGCTAATGCAACATCCTGTTTAATAAAGGGCCAGTAACAGCAGAGAAATTAAACTTCTCATTTGGAGGATTGACATGGCAGTTATTTCTACACAGAACTAGTAAAAATGTTAGCTTTGAAGCGGAGTTCCTGATTTGTACTATTGAGTTTGCTTTCCTTTCTTGTGGTTTCAGCCATCTTTAGTGTTATGTAAACAAGCCCCTGCCCAAACTTTAGTTTATTCATATTCATGAAGTGCCTCAGATAACCTAATTTGGTTGCAACCACTATAGGAAGAGAGATAACACAGACCAATAAAAATCAGGAATTGAACAGGAATAACTGCTATGCCAATTCAAATAGCAATTTTCTTTTTCTAGTGTTACTAGTCTTTTAATAATAACTGACACGGGAAATCTTGAAGTCTTACGTGATAGTATAAACAAACTGTGTTATCTTACACAATATTCATCTTATATGCTTGCTAAGACCATCGAATATAAATGTACTTTAAAATGTGTTTATCTACAGCAGTCATGCCCAACCGGTTAAACTTTGGGGACCTTTAGTGGCTGATTTCATAAAAGGGTAACATTAGACAAGGCTAAAGCTTGAAGTGCATCTCATACACTATTTGTAGTGATGTATACAGTCTGTGTGTCATGCTTGGTCAGCCCAAAGAATTTCTTTTCAATCTTTGTGTTCACCCACTAATTTTGGAGTGAAGGGAATTCTTTTGTTGGGTTTGCAGGGGTAGGGAGGGGATGCCATTAATTCACATGCTGAGCACCACAGACCTGCAACACGTAAACAGTGAATTGTTCGTCATGCTTCCTCTTTCATTTTCTCAGATTTAACCAGTAAATAGATTTCATGGGACTTTCGGGGGACTTTTTCAGATTTGAGCCTTGGGCATTTGTCCTGCCTTGTTGTTTTGCGTATGCCGTTTATACTAAGGTAAGTTTATTACCTTAGTAATCACTGTGTGTAACCTAGCATTACTTTACATATAATATAAATTTGTTGTTCCACTGACTGTTACATGTGGAACAGAATATTGCTCCTCATCCTATCAGTTTCATGTAGTTGTGGCATGAAATCTTCATAATGCTTTCGTCTCTCAAATGCAGCAGAGGAATTGTTTTTTTATGATAAACTACCCACAATGTTTCTCTTGAATGTCCCTGACTGGTCAGTAGAAAGTCCCTATAAACTTAACATTGCATCAAGCTGTGATACATACAGCCATTATAATTCTACCTAAGGAATATCCCTTTTTTGCTACCTATTTTAAGTAAAAAAGCAAATAACCCAGTGATCACTAGTGGGTATGTAAAAAAACATAGGGGACACATGTAGATAGAAATCACAGGCTTGGACCTATGTTTTCTATTTTCATTGCTTGCGAGATCCTGGCTGTATTCATCCAATAGGAATCAGCTGAGCCTGTCTTTTTTTTTGTTGTTGCTGGAAGGCAAGAAAAACTTCTCTAACATCCTGATAATGCCTTCTCCCAAGGCAAAGACCTTTACTCAGGGAGTAAAGTAGAAAAAATTTTACTCTTGTTGCAACTTGCTCAGTGTAGTAAACGCAGGTTGTTTTGATAAATGTTGTGCCTGGTAATGCTCTCTCATTTGAGGATCTAATTGTAAGAGTTGCAGCAGAGGACTTCATGCTTGGGCTGCGGGAGATAAAGGAGAGAATAGCAGGGAAACGAAATAAAATTCTGTATTATACTTCTTTATTATGTATAGGATTCTTAAATAGTGATTTTATTTTCAATCAAATACTAGATCCAGCTTCCATCTGTTACATTGTACATTGTAAGCATTTAGTGGATTTGATTGCAGCATTTCCAGTCAACAACCTCCATAACATAAGTAGAGCCAAAACCTTAGTAAGTTTATAAGATTTTTGAAAGAATGTTTGTTTGCAATCACAAATGCTATCTAAAATGCGAATCCAATATGACCATCTCTTATTTTTTCATATTGTATTATCATTAGGGTGGGCAGTCTTACTGGGATGGCAGTGTATGTCATAGATTTATATAGCATATTCAGCTACTTCTAGTGTTTGCATACTTGCAACGCCAGTGTAGCTGGGCAGGCAGGGCCTCAGAGATACATATAAGATACAAAGCAGAAAATAGGAATTGCTGCTACAGCTGCACCAATGCTGACAATTGGTGTTGGAAGTACTAACATAATTATGCTTTAATAGTATGTAAGGTTGACTTATCTGCTTAATTTACTTCTCCTTTGAGTTCTCTACTACTACTATTTATTTATTAAAATAAACATATGAAACCTTTGAGGTACTTTGTAGTGCTTCCCTAGTAAAGTGCAATTATCGTTCCTTTCTCCAAATGTTGAGTAAATCTTGAATTTTTAGCTTTATTGTTGAATTCTCCCATTCACAGCAAATCCAAAAAACACCATTCTAGATCTAAAATTTTCATTCTGTTACTGAACTTAATTTCACATTGTTTTAATGAAGTGTTTTACTTTTTTTAAAATGTTCTTTATCTTGGTGCCCTTTGAATAGCACTGGCAGAAGGCAGAAATGAATGTGGATATTTAATAGGCATGTTATGGTATAGCAAAGAGGTTCTGCAAGGGCTTACCCTATGCCAGTGGCGAGCATGCTTTTTCAGACTGCTGTCTGCTGTCCCAAGGATGTCTCTAAGGCTCGGTTCACATGAGCATATGATGCGCAGTAAGTAAAAAAAAAAAAAAAACGCAGCGCCGCTCTGCCCTATGGAACTTACCTTGTTCCGGACAGACGACCGTATCACGCGTGCGTCAGCCGTATGCTGGCCGTCGCATTTTTCACAGCGTACGGCCAGGAACAAGGTAAGTCAATGGGGCAGAGCGGCGCAGTGTTTTGAGGCTGGGTTCCACAAGTGTATGATGCGCTGCGCATCATACGCTCGTGTGAACCCAGTCTAAAACTCCAGATAGCAAGCATTCACTTGCTAATAACATCAAACTGATAGCCGTTTTATCAGTGCCTTTAATTCTCACAATAAAATACCAAATACCCTCTAAAATAAAATAAGCGGTTGCTTTTTCTGAATAAAACAAGGAACTTACCATTTGTTGGAGAAACTTAACTGAAAAGGTTTTTCATTAATTATCGGTGTTTTTTTTGTTAGACAGTGGCCCTGTTCTATTACAATGATAAAGATTAGATGTGAGAGAAATGTGAAACATCGAACCCCCTGTTTTAAACCGCCGGACCAGCCCTACGCTGGCTCTTGCGTTTGTTTGTTTGTATCTAAGACAAAAGCATTTAACGGGAATTTTAGCAGCTCTAATGCATCCTTTATTAGCACGTCATTGTTTTGACTAGTCATTCTGGTTTCTGCCAGTGCTTGTTTTTCATCACTGTTAAATTTCTCATCTCATTTGATTTAAAAATATCTCAGGCATTTGATTTAAAAATATCTCAAGCATCTGTTTTCTATAGAACCTGCTCTGTGAAGATGGTGTGGGAGTCTCATACCTTTACTCTGAACTGTTTCTCTGTGCATTGGTTTCTTTGTATTGTCACCTTTCCTGTCCACATGGCCATGTTTAGTTCAGTTGCTTTCAGCCCAGTGCAGTGCTTGGTATGAGGTCACTTGGCAGTTACATTTCCCCTTCTGTGCACTCTTCTTGGAGTTCCCAACCCTTTCTATGAAGACTGTTAATTTTGGTCAAGTTTGAAACACTGCTGCCTAGAAAAAACACAAGTTACTCATACAAATGGCAATGACGCATTTTCTCAAATGGTTAAATGGTATTCACTCCCTTTATTTCATGTTACACAAATCTGTTCCAGTAGACTCAGATTTGCAGCTGCAGGGATCCAGTTTCGTAAGCAGTAGTCCCAAAGAGACAGTCAATGGAAAGTTCCTTTTTGCAGGATGTGTGGGGGAGATGTGTAGTATTGGCATTAGTATGTAATAATATGGTAAAAGTTAACAATACTCTCAGAATGATTGTACTAGAGAATTGTTTGTTTGAAAGATAAGATACAGAAGCTCGATTTTATTTCTGGTTGCGAAACCTTTCCAGAGTAAAGAATTGTTGAATTCATTTAATACATTTGTACCTTATATTATTATACAGAAAAAAAAAATAAATCACCATTTCATTAGAGATGTATGGAATTTAACACCCTGACAGCGTCTTTAACTGAATACATTGGCATCTGAGCCAAACTTGTCATGTCACATCACAAAAAATGGCTAGTATAATGCAAATAATCGACTTTGTATCTAAGAATAGGCCTGCACTTAAAATTTCCATTGCCTTTAATATGATATCTCTTTGCATATGTGGTGAGAGGCTTTGCATGCTTTATGAGTTACTATTGACTGTAGTGTATTCTCTAATTTGATGACATGGCGCATACATTAAAGGTTTACAAATACATTCGCCATCCTGTTGGACATTTAATTTTAATGTTCCAGACTGGATTTTAGTTTTCCTTGTGTAACTTCCTTTGTGGGCCAAATCTTACTCAAAGCTGAACACTTTGATTTTACTTCCCGGGATGAATGAATCATTACATAATCTGTACAAAATAAACTACTCAAATTGACTTGGCATTGATGCAGTTCATTCTAGCAGTGGCTTTCCCAAAGGGAAACTAAAAGAATGATAATCATTTCCAGAACAGAGAACAAAGAATGTGTTTTGAACATATAATATAAGATAAAATGTTCTCTGTAAAATGTGAATTTGGTTTGTAAAGAGAGATATCCCAGTCCCTATGCAATGACTTTTTCTGTACCTAATGCCAGTGGAAAAGCTATAGAGCTCTTTGGTAATGATACTACGAAGTGCTCTGCTGTCATTAGATACGCTTTTGGAGCTCGACTGCACTAGAAAATATTTCCAGATAATTTCACTTTCTCAGGAATGCTAAGTATTGTTTTACCTAGTTGTCAAGTTGCCGGGAAAGAGCAAAATTTCAACAGTCCTCACATACCCCCAAAAGCTTCTGGTTTGAGGCCTGCCTTAATTATTTGCAGGTGAATTATTTTAAAAACTTAGTACATTGATTGTATTAAATTATTCAATAAGGAAACATGCATTCTAGTTAGAAAACTAGAAATCTTTAAAGCATAACCCGTTAGACACATTAGGGCGAAATGTATTAAAATCAAAAATGCCATTTTCGATATACATAATTCAAAAATGCCATTTTCGATTTTGGAAATTTGAATTCTTATTCGGAATTCTGAATAAAAATTTGGAATTCTGGATTTCCATTTTGTTTAGTAAATGTAACAAGCGGTGCTTCAATGCATGCACCGCTCAATACATATAGCTGCTCAAAGCAGCAGCCGCTGGAGAGACTCCTCTCTCCCCAGCGCTTCCTGGTATGGCTTAGCCAACCAGGAGCCGCTGATGTCACGAATGACGTCGGCAGCGGTAAATTTAATTGGCTGAGCGCTGCTATTTGAAGCACCGCTCGTTACATTTAGTAAACAAAATGGAAACCCGGAATTCCAAATGTTTATTCAGAATTCCGAATTTTCGAATCGAAAATGCCATTTTCGAATTGTGTATCGAAAATGGCATTTTCGATTTTAATAAATTTTGCCCATTAGACTTGAAATTGAGTATTTCTGGGGAAGTGTATGATTGTTTATGATCATGTCAAATTCTGCCCACCAGGTTCTGTCATTTGCTGATCCCATTATCCTTAGAGAAACACTTGGTAGGGTTCGCCTTAGCTACAAGTTGACTTGGAGCTTACAAAGGATGGAAGAATCTCATGGGGTAGTTGCACTGACATGTTGGAGCTTGGAGTCAGCTGACTGATCAAAAAAGTAAATTTCCTTCTTACTCTGATAGCTCCCAGTTGTTAATTAGATACCAGGGCAATGTACTCACTTTTTAAATTGTTAGTTGACTCTTTGATGTTCAGCCAACCGTGCTCTAAATATGATAGTAAAAAATTATTGGGGGGAAATGTAGAACCATGGGCAATCCTTTTTTTTTACTGAGGTCTGAAATAATGAAAGCTAATAACTTACTGGTTACAAGACCTCTCTTGATACAGTCCCCTGGATTTTTGTTTAGCTTTTAACAATGTATTCTCTTTAGTAAAAGCAGATCGACATTCAGTAATTTGTTTATTTCTGAAAAGGTTATATGTACGTTCTTTTGTATACCAACACAGCATTCCTCTGTCACTTTATGACTATGATACAGGCTGTCTTTATAAATTATCCTGCCGCTGGCTATGCAACTATTAACATGCAATTGTATTTATCACTACAGACCAAGGAGCTTAGATCTCATCTGCTTCACTTCTAGCTGTGCAGCTCTGCTGCAATTGTTTTTATGCAAATATAATAATGACCCCCTGTATTTTAAGCTTTATTTTATTGCAGACAGTACTGGGAGATATCTTTTACCCATTAAGCAAATTACAGCAGAGGATACATGAGAATTTTTTTTTTTGTTTTGTTTTGTTTTGTTTTGTTTTTTGTTTTTTTTTGTTTTTGTTTTACACAGAACGTTTGCCTTATTACTACCCATTTAAATAGATGAATAGATTTTTAGTTCAGTAGTGAAAGGGTTTTTCAGCGGTAAACCCCCAGAACTCCAATAAGTTATTAAGTGGTATGAGAGATGGTTATGTAAGCAAATATTTACTACTTATCAAAGCTCATCAACTGCGCAAAACCATTATCCTGTCCAGACAATTTAGTGGTTTCCGTTGCTCTGTATGTATCCTCAGGGATGCCAGCCTAAAATCAATTCAGTTCTACTATACAGCTCCCTCCAGCTGCTGCCAACTAGGTGGACTATTAACCTGACTGGAATAGCTGGACTACCAGGCTATATGTTCAAGGTTTGTGCGGTGAAGTCATGCAAACAATACTACTAGTACTTTTCAGTAAACTCCCATGTGATGAAGGGACAGCAGAAGGGGACAAGTTACATTCTATTACAGAATGGCTTGTGTTTTGATTGGTACGATTTTGACTGGGTATGTGGGACTTGACGCACAAAATTATTGCCAAGAACAAAGGTAGGACAGTGTAATGTGGTTGGATTATTTAAGGCTTTGGTTCTTTAAAAAATATCTGTATAATGTCTATATAAAAAATACAGCAGAACATTTGCCTCTACTGCATGGCTGCATTCTACATTTCCTCTTTAATCTCAGCCCCTATATACCTCCCAGATAATTCTTGTATTGCTCACATACTTGGTAGTGAACAGTGGTGTCCAGATGATTAGAGGTGAGGTCTATGCTGCATGGAAACTCCCTGCTCCAGTTGACAATAATAGTTCTTTGGGATCTTTTGTGGTGGCTTGAAGGATTCTCTGAATTTCCCTAGAGGTTTGCATCAGGACCCTAGAAGGACTCTGGGTAGACAGGAATGGAATGACTAGACTGAGAGATGGGGTGCAATGAATACTGCAAATTCTGCAGGCACAAGTCGTGGTCCAGGCAGAATTCAGCAATGAGATGTAGTCAGGCAAGGAACAGATGGTCAGAAAGATCAGCTAAGAAATGGACAGAACATTGACAGGATCTGAGTAATCTGACTGGGCTGACAGGTCATAGTTGGTTGAATATGCCACAGAGTTACAAAACCTGACTTATGGGTAAGTTTTGGAAACCTTTTGAGTACAAGAGTCACCCACCTTCCTAATGCATAGGTGTATATAGGCATATGCATTGCTTTTACAGTACATTGTGGTCTACAGAAAGTACTGTATTTTCTGGTGTATAAGACTACTTTTTAACCCCAAAAAATCTTCTCAAAAGCTGGGGGTCGTCTTATACGCCGGGTACTGCCAGAGCCGGGACTAGGAGTAGGCAGGATAGGCGGCCGCCTAGGGCACTGCAGGAAAGGGGCGCTGTCTGGGTACTCGCCTCCCTCCTTTTCCCTGCCTCTACCTACCTCTTCCCTGGCTCAGCTCTGTCTGCTGTAGCGCTTAGTGCTACAGCACTCCTCTTTCCCTCCCCTGGCCCCCAGCAATGATGTAATGATCAGCAGGAAGTTGAATGAATGCTGGAGAGAGGAATGCTGTAGCGCTACAGCAGACTGAGTCGGGCAGGGGAAGAGGTAAGTATGTGCAGGGAAAAGAAGGGGGGCAAGCCTCCAGATAGCGCCCCCCTCTTGCAAAGGGTAGGAAGGAGGGGGCAGCACAGTGGGGTGGGGGAAGATTTGAGTGGTAGGGGGTTGTGGCTGTAGCACAGTGTGGGGGGGGGGTGCGGTGGAGCAGCACAGTGTATGAGAGGGGTTTGCGGGGGCAGCACAGTATGGGAGAGGGGTTGTGGGGCAGGCAGCACAGTATGGGAAATAGGGGGTAGTCTTATACAGCGAGTATATCCCAAAATCCATATTTTAACTGGAAAAGTTGGGGGTCGTCTTATACGCCGGAAAATACAGGTAATTTAAAGCTGAGTTAAAACCCACTCTACAAGCTCAGTAAAGGCCATTGGTAGTAAAGCTTGTATTCAATCTTTATTTTCCAAGAAATTCTGCAACAGAATTATTCAAGCGATAAAACACATAGCTGACTTATATCAAGCACTTTAGTAAAGACATTTGTTATTATTGTTATGTTAGAGCTACTATACAAAACAAAAGCCAAGGCCAGCAGTTTGTAAAAGGATCACCTTGTGTTTCCAACCCCTTCATGCTTTAAAGTGGACCTATCACCTCCCTGATTTTCACATTTTTACAGTCAGTGATTATATAACATAAATTAAACAGTTTGGGGGGAAAAATTGTTAGGATAGTTAAGTTATACTCACTGTAAACTTGTCCCAGTTTAAAGTTGTGGGAGCTGCCATCTTGTGTCCAACCTGCCA
>JAKJJM010032313.1:0-10086 GCA_021901965.1 Pipa carvalhoi
ATCGGTGGTGTTGTGGGGCAGGTACGGGGAATGGGGGTAATGCGTGGCAGCACAGAATAGGGAATGGGGGGTGTTGTGGGGCAGCGTAATATGGGGAATGGGGGTTTTGTGGGACAGAACAGTATGGGGAAGGAGGGGTTGGGTCAGAACATTATCTGGAAAGTGAAGGTTTGAGGAACCACAATATGAAGAAAGGAACTTGAAAATTGCAGAGCTACACATTACCTTGCACCACTTTACCTGCTGCACTGTAAGGGGTACAACGTAGGGAAGACTGGTGGGGGGGCATATTTTGGCATTGTCGCCTAGGGTGCCATTAAACCTTGTCCTGTCACTGCTAGTTATATCTTTGCTTTTTGGTTTTGTATGAAAATGTTATCTATGTAGCAGAGGCAATGTTGTTTTAGAAAGGCTTGCTGCACTAAATGACTCAGTGGTAATAATCGACACCAGCTAACTAGCTACAAGCATTTTAAGCAATTTTACTGTTCAATTGTATGTTTTGACTAAATTTAACTTGATTCATTCACAACTGGACAGCAGTAAACACAAAACTGTATTTAACTTATTGCGTTATGCAAATTGACCACAGTCCAGTGGCAGATAATGACTTCAGTTGGAAGCTCCATGCCCAGCGCATCTCTTAGGACAAAGGCTTGTGAGATGTTGTCACTTTGCGATTTGAAGAGAGCCAAGAGAAACTGAACAATCACTCCTTTATTGTCTGAATTATTTTGTAAAACAAAATTCCAACATCTGTGGAGCAGGTAAACTTAGCATAGGTGCATTTGCATGCTGAGATTGCTAGGATCTGCTGCACTCCTTCCCATCATGGCATTTGCAGGTTTGAGGCTGTGTAGACTATTAATCGGCATGCATTATCACAGCTGCTATTAGTTATTAATGGGAACGCCTCCAAATTCTGCCATAATGACTAGGTTTATTCTGTCAATATACCGCTGGGTGGCGCGCAGCATTTTCTGCTTCTCTATTTTGCGACGGCTTATGATCTCTTTCCGACTGCTACTTTACGTTGAAGAGTTTGCTGTACGACTCCTTCCTTTCTCCTTGCGTGAAAATGGCCGGCGGGGTAAGTACTAAAATGGTCCAAGAAAATCCACTTCCATCTGACAGCAGCTAGCAGACCCGAGCAATCTAGATATCCGTTGGTGTTTGCTTGACTCTCTATTATTTGGGCAATGCTACATTGTCTGGCTTTGAGCCGGAATTCTAACATATAATCGCTTTGGAATCTTCTCTTAGTTACTCCCGGAACTGGGGGAAGGTGTACAAAGACTGGGATGTGACAATGATGGTAGATTTTTATGCATATATTTGTATGTAATGTACCGGTGTTTGTTATGGAAGGGAGCGGGCTCTCGCCACGGTTACCTCAGAACTTTACTGTTACGTAACAGATTTTGGGGTACGTGCACTGCTATTAGTGACGTTTGACAGTAGCTCCGATTCATGGCATTTTTACAAACCAGTGTAGGGGCGGTGTGGCATGCCTTGTGTGTTTAGGGATTTTATTTCAACAAATAAAATAGTTGTCACACCAAAGCTGTTTCAGGTTCTAAGCTACAAGTTCATGAGGCTCTGTGAGACTGCTGGGGGTTGGAGTTTGAGAGGTTGCAGGTTTACTATTTTTGCAGGGAGTATATGTAATGTTTTTAATGACTCTGTTTTTCCTTTGTGTTTATAGATTGTTTGATAACATCCTAATAAAAGCCCATACTTTATTCTATAGGAAATTTTAAAAGCTTAAAAGAACAGTAACACAAAAAAATAAAAATGTATTTGTCTAATTTATTCCTATAAAGGATAAATTAGACATTATAGGCTTTAAAAATTGGGTTTTTGGGCACACTTCCTGAATACATATTAAAAGCACCATAGGAAACAATAGGTCTGTTTTTAACAATATGGCCACCATTAGAAAAAATAAAGTTAAATTCATGAAATGTATTGCTTTCTAAGACAACATTTTAAGTGGTGTTTAAATGAATACCATGGCAGTCTATTTTTTGTATGTTATGGAGCCTTTTTACCAGTGACAAAATGGCCTGATTGACTTACCTTTAAACAATAAGCTCACCATTCAGAGGTTGTCACCAGCGTACCTACAAGGGTCGCAGCAGTAGTAACTGCGGCTGGGCCCAATACTCCAGAGGGTCCAGCTGCCACTGCTACAACCCCAGTAAAATGCGAGAGGGGTCTGCACAAGGGCCCGCCTCCCTGAAGTTCCACTCATGGATTCAGGCACAAACTGTTACAGTTAAAAACTGACAGTTCCTGAGCAGTGCACTAGAAGTTTTAAGATGAGTTGCTTGGTGCATTTTCTCTTTATGAAAAATTGAGCAACAGTATGAAAACTTTGTGTAGTATTGCCTTAAAAAGTAGCTTATGTTACAAATTATGAAAATCACACACGTTCACCTTACATAATCTAAATTGCATCATCCATCAAATCTGTACTTTGCAGCAACTAGACTCTAGCCTATTACTACATAGCCAGTGCATGAGAAGTGCATATAAATTACAATTTTGGTGTGGGGTCACATTCACCAGTCTAGTAGTGAAATTTTGTTTGCATATATAGAGTTAAATAATGTCTTAAGTATCTTAAAAGTTTAATGGAATATTTCTATCTGCAGACTCTGTACACATACCCTGATAACTGGAGGGCATACAAGCCCCTCATCGCTGCTCAGTATTCAGGGTTCCCCATCACTGTTGCCTCATCTCCTCCAGAATTCCAGTTTGGAGTGACAAATAAGTCTACTGAATTCCTCAAGAAATTCCCATTAGGCAAGGTAAGGAAGTCAAAAAGGCCACAGTGTAATTTATGTGGTAGATATTCTGTGAAGTTGACCTGTTTAATGGGGGTGTCCATCCTGTGCAATTAAGCTATTCAGCCCCAGCGTTTTCCAGTCTGAGACTGGTATAGTATTGGCACCTCCATTAGCATCTTGTATGTTTATCCCACCCCCATCCCCAACTGTGCAGTGTTGCATTTTGCATGTAATTATTTTAGGGATAAAGGCATTCTCATTCTCTTTTACATTTTCAGGTACCAGCATTTGAAGGAAAGGATGGCTTTTGCCTTTTTGAGAGCAATGCCATTGCTCACTATGGTGAGTTTAATTGTCACCTCTACAAACATTACTTGTAAAATGTATTTTGTTTTCCTCCATACATGTATTGGACCATATATGATCACAATTACTACTACTTTGCAGGTTATCAGCTGGTGTTGCATTATACAGCATTAGGGTGCACCCCATAGCCATTGCTTTTTTTTTTTTTTTTTTTTTTATGTGAGACTGACTCTTTAAACCACAGTTATGCAAGCTTCTTAATGTTTAATTAATTCACAAGTTTGCTTGCAATGGCAGGCCTGTGCGTGTATAGCAAGCTCAACAAAATCCTCATCTCCAGTCATCCTGTTCCTAAACCTAAAGTTTTAATTTTTGAGATGCACTATTTTCCAGAGTTGTAAGGAAAGCATCATGTTGACAGTACAGGCGAAAATGATTCACCAGTTAGGAAAAGAACTTGCAGCATAAGCGGTGCTTTCTTTGGTCTCCTATATAAAGAATAGTAACAAATGCGTACCTTCACTTGTCATGTCTCCCTTTTATCTGCTTTTGTACCTAATGACATTTTTTTAAATTACCATTTCTCCCTGACAGTTGGCAATGATGAACTCAGAGGTACAACCCGTCTACACCAGTCTCAGGTTGTTCAGTGGGTCAGCTTCTCAGACAGTCACATTGTCCCACCGGCCAGTGCATGGGTCTTCCCGACTTTAGGGATCATGCAGTACAACAAGCAGGTGTGAATAATTCAGTTGATTATTTTTATAACTGATGAGGTCTCCATATGTTGACAAGGAAACAGCTGTTGTCCGCATACTCTTCCAAACCTTCAGAACTGTGATGCTGATTCTTCTTTGAGCTAGCAATATTGATCTTGTAGGGAAAGTATTTCTCAAAAGTCACTTATTATTGTGCTCACAAAATCAAAGTATGATTGTTTGAAACAATTTAAGCTATACTTTCATTATTAGAGAGGTTGTCTCTTGAGAATTGGGAAGCAGCGTACATTCTTATCCTGACCTGAAACTATCCAAGTCTAGAAGTTGCTATTTTGACTTTTCCTGTATTTAAAACCAGAGGAAGCTTTAATGGACACGCCAGTAATTACAACTTCCACCTGACTGGTAAGCTTCCTGTCACAGGTACAATTAAGGAATCAGTCCAAGATGCAACCTCAGTTTGTGAGCTAAACACCCAGCAGCATCCTGTTCACTGCATTACCACTTCATGATTTTTGTTTTCAATTGAGACATACACTTTTAAAGACATCTAGGATGTATTCTTTGGACTTTGGAACACCAGAGCACTCCATCCAACCCTTCTATGTAGTAGCACATGCCTGTCAATTAGACTTTTCGGTTTTTAAGTTATAAAAATTTACCATGTCTTTTCAGGCCACAGAACAAGCCAAGGAGGAAATAAAACTTGTGTTGGGTGTTCTCGATTCTCACCTACAGACACGGACATTCCTGGTGGGCGAGAGGATCACGCTGGCTGATATTACAGTCACATGCTCTCTTTTGTGGCTTTACAAACAGGTCTGTTTTATAGTGCTCTTAATTTTGTGGGCGGTATTTAATAAAGTCAGAAAGACCGGTACCGGTCTTTCCGACTTTACTGCGGTCCCAATTTCCAGATTATGGAAATCTGTATTTTTCGATTTCCATAATATGGAAATCGGGACTGCACTTAATAAGCCTGTAAAGACTCCGGTGGAGTCTTTTCGGGCTTAATAAATACCGCCCTGTGTGTTTTGTGCTCTAGAAGGTTGTTTATGTAGGGTTCCTTCACTACTGATCTATCCCCATAGGTCTTGGATCCCTCCTTCCGTCAGCCTTTCGGTAATGTTACACGGTGGTTTGTGACTTGTGTGAATCAGCCAGAGTTCCATGCTGTGGTGGGGGAAGTGAAGCTCTGTGACAAGATGGCACAGTTTGATGGTAGGCTTTTGTGATTCTCAGGATTCTGCGTGGTCTGCTATGGTCCCTAATATCAATGGCTACCATAGTGTAGATTTAATTTTTTTTTTTTTTTTTTTTTAAATGGTGGTTTATTTTATTGGTTTTCATGGGAAAACTTAAAACACTCCCCTGGATTTTGGTATGAGGCAGTCCAGCCAGTTATGGTCAATGAACCTTAATTTTTGCAGGTTTTGCCAAGAAAAATTTTTGCATTTTAGTTGATTGAATTTTTACTGACAGGAATGTCAAAATTACAGACTTTAAAGCTGTAAAGATCAGCAGAAAGGAGAACTCCATGCTCATTCTACTGGGGGTGATTCTAAAGAGGGCTGCCACTGAAATACTGCTTTGCTCCTTTGGTTCAGTGCTGCTTTCTGTTTGCATCAATGCTGATCTTCTTGTGTTTTCTGTGCATTTTGTGATCTTCACTTCCTCTAGAATTTTAGTGAGCAGAGCAAGTATTACATCATAATAACATAAGGCTGAAAAAAGACACAAGTCCATCCAGTTCAGCCTATTTACCTGCAATGTTGATCCAGAGGAAGGCAAAAAATCCACGAGGCAGGAGTCCACTATCCTCGTATTAGGGAAAAAATTCCATCCTGACTCCAATTATGGCAATCAGAATAAATTCTCTGGATCAAGATCCCACCTTCAGTTATCTAGTACCCATAACTTGTAATGTTCTTACACTGAAGAAAAGCATCCAAACCAGTTTTGAACTCTTTAATGGAGTTTACAATGGCAACTTCTTCAAGCAGAGAGTTCCGTAGTCTCACTATTCTTACAATAAAAAACCCCCTTCTATGCTGATGCAGAAACTTTCTTTCCTCTAAACGTAGAGGATGCCCCCTTATTATACTTACAGTTCTTGGTATAAATAGATTGTGGGAGAGATCTCTGTACTGACCCTTAATGTAATAATATATTTATACATTGTTATTATGTCACCCCTTAACCTTTTTTTTTTTTCCCCTCTAGACTTAAGCCCAATTTTGATCTTTCTTGGTACTGTATTTTTCCCATTCCTTTAATTACTTTAGTAGCTCACCTTTGAACCCGCTCAAGCTCAACCACATCTTTCTTGTGCACTGGTGCCCAAAATTACACACACTATTCCATGTGTGGTCTGACGAGTGCTTTGTAAAGCAGTATAATTATGTTCTCATCATGTGTATCTATGCCTCTCTTGATGCACCCCATGATCGCAGCTGCTACTTGGCACTGGTTGCTACAATTAAGTTTATTGTCAACTTAAATTCCTAAGAACTTTTTCATGTCTGTTTTGACAAGTGTTTTTCCCATTTAGAAAATAATCTAAACATGCATTTTCCCTTCCCATATGCATAGCCTTACATTTATCAGTGTTAAATCTCTTGCCACTTTCCTGCCAAAGCCTCCAATGTATCTAGGTCCATCTGTAATAAAATACTATCCTCCTGTGTATTATCTACATTACACAGTTTAGTATCATCTGCAAAAGTTGAAATTTTTCTATGCAATCCCTCAGCAAGGTCATTTATAAACATATTGAAGAGAGTCCAAAACTGACCCTTGGGGTACCCCACTATAGTAACCAAGTGAGTATGTACCATTAATAACTACCCTCTGTTTCCTACAACTGAGCCCATTACTAATCCACTTACGCACATTTTGCCCTAGTCCAAGCATTCTCATTTTATGTACCAGCCTCTTATGTGGCACAGTATCTAATGCTTTCGAAAAATCAAGGTATATGATAACTAGTGTGTTCTATATCCCCCCAGGATTGCATGTCTTAGAAAGCCTTCACTAGAAGTTAGACTTACAGGTCTATGGTTTTCAGGCTCACACTTTGACCCCTTTTTTGAATATAGGGACCACATTTGCAACACGCCAGTCCTGTGGAACAGTCCCTGTTATTATAGAGTCCCTAAACATTAAAAATAATGGTCTATGTCTTTACTTAATTCCTTTAGGACTTTGGGGTGTATATCATATAGACCCCATGATTTATCTATTTTGATCATGTTAAGACGGTGCAGTACTTCAGTCTGGGTTAGACCGGTGAAGAAAAAAGAGAATATAGAACACACAGCATCAATTACAAATGGTGTTAATAGAACACACAGCATCAATTACAAATGGTGTTAATGTACGTAACTTATGGGTGCAGAGCAAATGAGCATGGATTGGGAAATTACAAAAAAGAAAAGAGCTCTGGGCCCGTACAACCATAGCTAAGATTATGAGGTTATAATATGTAAATTTTATTATTTATAATTAAAAAATGGATATGACATGGGTTCTTATTGATGAAAGTAAAAGGGCCTAGACCATATAGTGGTATAAAGATATGAGCAATTATATGTACTGCTGATATTGGGCACAAATCAGTTAAATCTAGTAGGGACAGATCAGGTTGCAGTTAGTATTAAGGTTAATGAGGTAGTCAGATTGATAACTGTTGCTACCCAATAGCCATAATGCACCTGAGTATTCCCCAAATTACCCACAGTTAAAATTAATAAAAAAAAAAAAAAAAAAAGCAGATAGACTCTGCGTAGCGGCTCAAATTAAGCTTAATTACCGACGTATGTTTTGCCTCACCATGCAGACTTTCAAGAATCAATATTTGTCTTATGAAAAACTATAAACATTAGCAATTGCATCATTAAGGCTGGGTTCACACGAGCGTATGATATGCAGCGCATCATACGCTTGTGTGATAAGAAAAAAATGCTGCGCCATGAAGTCCTATGGATCTTCCTTGTTTCGGCCACTCGAGCGCTATGCGCGTGCATGTGAAAACGCCAGCTGTCGCATTTTTACCAGAGTACAGCTGGAACAAGGAAGATCAATGGGACAGAAGCGCAGCATCTTTCTGGGCTCACACGATCATATTATGCTTAGCACATCGTACGCTGTGCATCATACGCTCGTGTGAACCCAGCCTAAGGTGAGAACAGGGTTAGAGCTCAGGTGTAGTGATAAGATGCTGTTATTCAAATCCAGTAATAACTATGATGAGAATTACTAGAGTGTAAGTAGGTATAAGTAATTTAGAACAGTGATTTCCTGTTTGATTTGACAAGAGACAGTTTCCCATTGTATGTAAATTAGATCAGAAATCTGCTGTAGATAAAGTATCTAATTAGCTTAAAGGAGTCTGCTAGCACAGTGGTAGGCAAAATGCAGCTCGGGAACCACATGCGGCTCTTCAGTTGCTTTGTTGTGGCTTGTGGCACACCTCCTTAGGCACACCTCCTTAGGCCCACCCATGACCTCCGACGTTCCCTCTGATTGGACGTCTGCAGGTCATGTGATCTGCAGCATGCGCTTCTCCCCCTTTGCGGCTCAAAAAGTTTTATCGCTGGTGGACCACTTCAAAGTTTGCTGACACCTGTGCTAACATATAGAGCTCTGGTTTAAATGAAACAAAAAAAAAAAGTGCAATAACCAAAGGATTAAACTAATGTGCTACTAATATTTGAAACTTGTAGCTTTAGGCTGAGTTCACATGAGCATATCGTGCTCCGCATATTTAAAAAGAAAAAAAAAAATACCTTTGGCGAAAATATGCTCAGAAAAGACACCAGAGAAAATCCACAGAGAACCATGTAAATGGAAGAAAAGCGTTCACATGAGCATTCGACTGAGAGCGTATTATGCTAGAAATAGCGCAGACAACCTTCTAGCGTAATATGCTCTCAGTCGAGCGCTTGTGTGAACGGTTTTCTTCAATTTATGGTTATTTTCTGCTAAATACATTATATGAATGTGCAGGGCTGCTGGTCAAGGATGGAGGGTTACCTACCGAATAAAGATGTCTGCCTCCAGTGGCAACTTTACAGGTATCAGTGTTCCCTTGCTGTTGGGCTGATTTACTTTATGGCCTGTTGTAATAAGCCCTATACACAAGGAACATAATTTTTAGCCTAAGTTTTTCTGAGGCTTTAGTTCCCCTTTAATTTTAAATTTTACTGTCTGAGTGAAAGTTTGACAAGGAATAGTTAGTTTCCAATAATTTCCAAGATAATAGCAAGTAAATAATACAAAAAGTGTTCCCATTTAAAACTGAGTCAACAATATTTAGTAAATTTTGATGTAATTTCTCTAATGCAAGCTTTTTAAATGTGTCCCTGCCTATCTAATTCCGATTTTAGACACCTGCCTACTGAATAAGTAATTTAAATGGGGGAAAGTGTGTGTGTGTGTGTGTGTGTGTATATTACAGGGCAGGGACCGCTAACCTCCTGTGTCAATCACAACCTGGCACTTAAAGTGTCTTTATGCTTGTAAGTTACTTGCTTGTATTGTGTAATGCACATTTCCCATGTCTATACTATATTTGTATTGCTGAATTGTACAGCGCTGCGTAAATCTGTGGCACTTTGTAAATAAAATTATACATACATACATACAATATAGGTGATACCTTTTATGGGCTAACTGAATAGATGGTAAATGCAAACTTTCAACACTACTTAGGTCTCTTCTCCAGGCATGGTATGGAACAAAAAAAACTAAAGAGTA
Source organism: Pipa carvalhoi (assembly GCA_021901965.1). Taxonomy (NCBI): domain Eukaryota; kingdom Metazoa; phylum Chordata; class Amphibia; order Anura; family Pipidae; genus Pipa; species Pipa carvalhoi. The sequence continues at coordinate 9,578 of JAKJJM010032313.1, forward strand.
CCAGTTTCTGTATAAATTTGTTACAACACAGTAAAATGTTTTCAGTTTAACATCCTGACATGAAAGTTGACTAAAAAAAATTAGACTGGAGCAGAGCAATAAAATGTGAAGTTACAGTAATGCAATTAAATAATCCACCATAAATACCATGCCTGAAGAAGAGACCTAAGTGTTCTTGAAAGCTTGCATCTATTCGGATAATGTAGGGAGTTCTACTTACCGGCGTCCATTCCCGCGGCGTTCCCCTTCTCTGTGCGCGCCCGTCGTGGCTTATCACGTGACCGCGGCGCGCCGACGGCACGCGCGGTCACGCCTTACACGCTTAAACGCAGGAGCGCGCCTGGCGCTATATAAGGCAGATAGCTCAGTGCCCGATTATAGACTCTTGTCTGCTAGAGTTTGGGCTCCCAGTTATCTGTCTCAGTACCTTTCAAGCCTGCCTGTCTCGGTAACCTTTCAAATTTCAAGCCTGCCTGTCTCGGTAACCTTTCAAATTTCAAGCCTGCCTG
>JAKJJM010032324.1:0-10688 GCA_021901965.1 Pipa carvalhoi
AGAATGTTTAACATATATATATATATATATATATATATATATATATATATATATATATTATTTATATATATATATGTGGAATTATATTGAAAGATTAAACACTTTAGATTGTAAGCTCTACAGGGCAGGGACCTCCATCCTCTTGTTTCAATCGTGGCCTGGCACTTAAAGTGATGTATTTTCTTGATGATATGCTTGTAATTTATTTCACTTGTACTATTATTAAGCACTTTTCCCTGGTCTGTATTATAATTGTATTGTTTGGATTGTACAGCGCTGCGTAATCCTGTGGCACTTTATAAATAAAAATATACATACATACCTACATACAAGTTATATCATCTGGATAGTTGCTTTATAACAGGAAGGTGTTTTTTGTATTGTTGGGATTTACAGTGCTTCCCCCCACCCTTAACTCATGGCAGCCTGCTGTTTAAATATGCTGCATGAGGGCTTATGATTTAAACCTAAGAAGATTCACTCAAACTGTAATGTATGCTATTGGAGCATAACATCAAGGGGTATTGGATTTACATGCACTTTTGGATCTGCTTTAATGATAAGGCCTTGGTGCCTTGGTATTTGTCTTTGTCCATTCATGTTTCAGAATATCTTGTGATCTCTCTATACGATTAGAACTCTATGAGGTGGTGTTTCACACTCTGGAGCTGCCAGATGCACTTTTGAAAACAGAAAATTTCTCTCTTTTGACTTTTGCAAGTGTTCTGAAACACAGCAGGAATTTTTAACTACAGGTCTGGTGTTGCTTTCATCTTTATTGTGTTTTTTATCTGTATTCACTATTTTTTGCACCTCACAATTAACATATTTTGTGAGGGACAAAAAAATCCCCTTTTTTAAGTCATCAAATAAAAGCCTGGCAACAGGTATTGTCAGAATATCCTAAGAGTCAATACAGATATGGTATATGGGAACGTTCACCACTAAATTAAATGTGATTGTGTATTTAACCTCAAAAATGTCACTTTAGTAAATCTCGCACTTACATTTTAATCTGTATTACTTTCTATTATAAGTTAACCTGTAATGTAAGTGAATGGAGTTTTGTATTGGAAGGTTGTCCCTTTATCTGGGAGGGATCTCTCTGCTTCAAGAGTTTAATATATCCTGTGGTGCTTCTGTAGGTCAGAGGCTGTGGGAAAAAACAATGAGGGGAACCCCTAGTGCATTATTGCTAAACACTTAAACAATAAAAAATAGGTGTCAACATGGTAATAGTTTCTAAAAATTAATAGTGATTGGTGCACACAGTGAACGTGTAATCCTTTGTGGCAATGGGAAGTTTATATGGTATAAACCCCCCTAGGTGAACAAACTCATCAGACAAGATAGATGTATCTATTGTATTCAGTATCCAGCAATGGGATCTTGGGTGTCAGCATCAAATAGTACCTATATGTCAGGCTCAAATGATGAAAGAAGACCAATAGCGTGATACTGTGATTATCAAATAAAATACAAAATGTATTTCACAATGGGTACTCACAAGTGTAGGAGTTAAAATGCACACATAGGAAAATGTAGTCCTCCTCTGGTTAAGGGGTAAAACAGAGTCCAGTGGTTTCTTGAAAAAAGCACTGTAAGGCCAATGAAAAGCCTAATATAGTGTCCTTTTTAGCTTCTCAACGCGTTTCGCCGGTTTAAATAGCCAGCTTCCTCAGGAGAGAGTTCTGTTCGGTCGCCAGGTATAGCCGATAGTGAGCACACTATCACAAAGGATTACACGTTCACTGTGTTTTTCGAAGACGTCACTTTTGGTTGCACGCATGCCCCCTGTTCTTTTTTTGGTGAGTGCAATCACATAGGGGGATTTGAATCCATCCCCCCAGCACCAATCACTATTAATTTTTAGAAACTATTACCACGTTGACACCTATTTTTTATTGTTTAAGTGTTTAGCAATAATGCACTAGGGGTTTCCCCTCGTTTTTTTCTTTGCACTTCCCACAGCCTCTGACCTACAGAAGCACCACAGTTCATCATCTTTGTTTGGGACATTAGAGACAGACTGTCCTTCCCTGGGTTAAGTGCATTGGACATTTTTTAAGCTCTGTTGCTACCTTTGATCTTTCCATTTCCATTTTAGGCGCTACACTTTTATAGACCTTGTCTATATATCCTTAATATATCCTGTGACAGGAAGTAAAGTAGCAGATTAGGCACAGAAGATTAGAAAGTGCAGAGTCACACTGTGCATGGGAGAATCAGCCAGCACAGACTTATGCAGGATAAAAAGATCAAGATTATTCTGGAGCTAAAAGAGGATCGTATCCTAAACAAAGGAGCAACTCAAAATATGGAAATCAATGTGCTTGATGTGTATCTGAATATCTGTTTCTTGTTCTGGATTTGTTTAAAGCAAATAAAGCAGTAACCATGTTTTGGAAGCTTAACCCTTGCAGTGGACTCAGTTTATTCATCATTACAGCTACCTCAACTGGAGTGTCTCAGGAGTTAAAGGAGGAAAGGTATTTATCACCAGCACCTTTCACACACATCCAAAAACACATTTTTCTTGATTTTTTTATTTTTCTTTGTTTTAACCCCACGGTTGCTGGAGCCACAGGGTTTCCCCGTGACATGGACATTTGACCCTGGTCCATCTGGCCCACTACCCATGTCTGGGTTATTACACAGACAATGGAACATGAGCCAGCAGATGTTGGTACATGGATTAATCAGCAGAGTAAAGAAGGATTCAGTACACTGGGTGCCTACTGTAAGAGCCAACTTATGTTTATAGCTGAAGCTTACGTGAACTCATTTTATTTTGTGAAGTAACTATGGTTTATTCCTCTCTCATATTATTAGTTCACAAACCAGCATGGAGATCTGTTAGTGAAGTGCAAGCCAAGAACAGTCTCTTTGGGGGTTTTTTCTCTGTATAAGTTTTGGATACGGGGAAGTCTCATGGTCACTATAAACTGTCTCCTATTCATTGTAACTTATAAAGGTCTGATAAGCACTCTGCATTTTAAATAGGAAACCTGTTGTGTATTGTAACTGAGGAAAGTCTGCTGGGAATTCGCACTTCATGGATTATTATTTGAGAAAGCCATATACCGTAACTCTAAATTCTTTAAAAATATGTTCATGCAAAGATTTTAATGGACTGAAAATACAATTGCAAATCAACTAGGAATAAATTACTTGTGCCCATCTTTAAATTATCTGATCTTCTAAGCATTTCTGTCATTCACCTTTTTGTCTGACTATAACATTTTTTTCTATTTTAAATATTTCATTAACCTAATGCAACCTTATCTTTTACAATGCCTGGCTTGATTATTTTCCATTTTCTGATAGACTTCAAATTTTTACTTTTTATGGAGATTCAAATTTCTTGCCTGGTTTTACTCATGCAGGGCATTCTGGTCCATTGTTTGTGAAATTAAGGGGAACCTTCTTGTATCCATCAACATTTTAAATGTATTTCTAATTGAAGAATCGCTATAAAAGCAATCAATTGAATAAGATTCTTACAGAAGATTAGAAAAATTGATTTATTTGTAGTATTCAGATCCCACTGCTGTATTCAGTATAATGTAAAATTGGGAAAAGAACTAAAATTGCCTTATCTTCCAAACATAGGTATATTTTGCATTACTTTCATCATCATCTGACAGTAGATAAATTGGGTTTATTTGTAGTCCTGCTCATGAGACAATAACAATATCGTTTACAGCTTGCAAGAGAAATAAATACATACAGAGCTCCACACATTTTCAATGTAGTATGCAAATGTCTGCCTAGATATCATTTTTAGTAGGTAATCATGGTTGGGTGATGCTATTCAGACCTTGAATAGTCTAAATGAAAGGAATACTGATAAAATAAAATGCATTTAGTCACAGTGGTATGTGTAAATGCACCGTGAAATAAGCAATAGCCTACATTGCGTCAAGAAGGGTTGGTAATTATTTACTGAAGGTTACAATACAAAAATAGACATTGCTGTGAAAATAAATATGGCCTTTAAAATGAATTAGTTGTTGAGAAATCATAGTGACTTTAAAGTTTGAATTTAAAGTCAAAAACATTTGTAACCATTTGTAGCCATACTCTTTGTCTAGGTATTGTTTCTCCTAAAAATTGTAATAGGGTGCTTAACGCAGTATGTGCATGCTCAACTCAGTCATGAACAACTCAGGTTCATAAATAGAGGCTGAACTGGATTTATTTCTATGTTCACAACAGCAGCAATGGAGTGAAGGATAGACAGACAATATGCCTCACAGTACTGCCAGTATATGCACTGACATCTTCCTTCTGTATCATTACCTGTCTCTGCAGCACGTCAGCCAGTTACGGCAGCTCCAGTGACAATGGCTGTGTGAATGAAAATCTAAGATCTTCTGACTCCATTATAAATTTCCTAATTTGCTGCTGAAAAAACAGACTAAGGCATTTTCAACAATAGCCTCCACTGTGGTCCTCAGTTGGAATCAACTTGTCTTAGTTACATTTCCTTTTATTTCCACTAATTTACTTAGTAAAGTGAAAGGTGAGAGAAAGAGAGGAAGATCTTCCACAAGATAGATTAAAAGAGTGGTCACAACAAAGGGCTCAAACAAACATAGTAGAAATTGTGAGAGTGGAACATGATCTGGCATTTTTTTTGTTCTAGTTTATAAAGGGTCACTACAAGTCAGAATCCATTAGATGGCACCTAATAACAACAATGCAACTTTAACAAAAGTACTCATACTGTCTATAAATTTTATTACTGGGACCTTTGCTCTTGCTCTGGTTATCTATAACTTCTCATCTCTCAAGTGAAGGGTCCCTTGACCCTGACCCTTCATTATCTCTATCTCTTAAGCACTATGAAGCAAAAGGTACAATATGAACATAAAGGGTCCTCACACTGCCCATTCTTTGCTACATAGCACTGGAAAAATTCCTGAGTGGCATTGTTTAGATTTATTTTCTTCCTTGTGGTTGCAGCCATCTCTTATCTGTTACTCTGTTTGTGAACCAACACATATAGTTCTATTGTTCCCTATGAAACTTTAGATAATGCATATTCATGAAGTTTCCCAGAAAACCAAGTTTGGCTGCAACCAGCAGAGAGAGACAACACAAAAAAATGAAACTTGCTTATTAATTCTACTACCTTCTGCACTTTGCGTTAGGGTGGTTTCTGATATCCTATTGCAATCTTATCTTTGCAATGTCTGGCTTGATTATTTTCCATTCTCTGATAGACTTATTAAAATTTTAACTTTTCATGGAGATCAACATTTCTTGCCTGGTTTTACTCATACAGGACATTCTGGTCCATTGTTTGTGACACTGTTTTTTTATTCCTTTCTGGCCTTTTCTAAACACATTAAGGTGACTGGTAAGAATTTCCACTTTTTCTTCTGTCTCCACCTTTCTCTTCAAATAACGGGAAATAGTCAGCAGCCTGGAACAGTCCAGAGGCACACCTCACCCTCAAAATCCTAATAGAAAAGAAAAGCAATGGACGTCCAAAACTCCAGAAGTACAAAAGTGCTTTTAATGTGCCATCTCACAAACAACAACGACGTTTCGGGGGGATAGACCTCCCTTCATCAGGTTAACAACACACAAAATGGAAGGTGGTGTATATATAGTGAACATAAAATAGTGACATCATTAGTTTGCATAGTAAATTGCTAATTAAAGATGAAATTACAATGAGTGAATAGTGTGTGCTAAAAGGACCTCTAGTGGTATAAAATAGAGAGATTTGCATATAAAAAGTGTGAAAAAAGAACAAGTATAGCCAAGAAAAATATATATTAAATGTGTATCCATTAGTGAATAAAATACAAACGTATAAAAATACTGTATGATTAGTATAGTATCAGTCAGTCAATATTTATTACGCTGGCTGCAGTACTCATCTATGTAGCCTTCTCCTGCTCTTCTACAGGCCTCCTGTCTATCACTCCTTAGCAGTTGCTGTCAGTCTTTCGATCCCAAAGTTTTCACATGCAGGTGAACTTCTTGTCTTTCATTCCCATTGAGAATAAAGGTGTTAGGTAATGGCAATTCTATGAAAACCAATTCTGACTTCTGTAGACATCAAGTTGCTCTTTGAAATGTGGACTATTACTTAAATGATCACTTTCTTTTGTTAATAACATTTAAAATGAATTTGTCAGAAAGAATGTTAAGAGTATGAAATAAGGACAATATGGTAAATGTAAGCTACACCACTAATAATACCATTAAACAAAAATACAAAGAACTAAATGTTTGTTCTCTTTCATTTTACTCATTAATATTTATACACAAATCATGCAGGGAAATATACAATCATCATTAACATAATTAACACACAGCATTATAAGCAACTTTTCAGAACCTTGAAGTCTAAAAAATGTGTAAATAAAGCAAGCACACAGCAAACCAATGACGCTGTTCTTGGTGTTAACAATTTTATTAAAGACTTTGTGTCCTCATATCATCATGTAAATTCTCTGTAAATAATAAAACACTTCACACAAGTATGTAATCCATGCATCCCAACGAATGAAGATTTCAATTATCTGGTCTAAATTAATTGTCAGTGCTAATTGTTTGTGATCTGATAGATATATATATTTATATCCACACACACACACTCATGTAATTTTATTATGTATAGCTTCCGTTCAGTTGCTACGTTGGCATAATAACCTATCATCAGCCAATGTTATGTAGTCCCCTGAGATCTGCTGACTTTTTATGCTCTACTTTGTAGTTTGCTATGGTTACTTTGTCCAGTTCACCTACAAAAGTCTGCAATCTCAGATAAGAATTTCATGCACAAGTCTGATTAACTTTAAAGAAAAAATGGTAACAACTTGTTCACTGTCAAACATAATATCTGTGTGGAAAGGGAAACATGCAAGAGAAATATTAGTTCAAAGTTCTTCTTCAATGTCCCTACATACAGTATCTAATCTCTTTTTATTTGGTTTAATATAGAATCATTGAAGACACAGAATTGTTTTAGGCACCATGGCAGGACTAGACTTATATTCTTCTAATATAGTTTGAAATAAAAATTTTACATAATATTTTAAAAGGCTTTGAATTTTGTTTGTTAGTTCACCAATGGTGAATTTGCTTCTGTCTGTTATGCCTCTCTAGGGGCTCAAGCTTATTGTTGTGACACAGGGGGCTTAAAGTTAACTTCAAACACCCCTCAAGGGGCCTGCAAGAGCTTTCATGTGGATCCTCTTATTACAGTTGGGTTAGCACAGGGTAATTCCATGCTACATGTTCTAAGGTGCTCCCCACCTTTACCTTTAACCAAGAACAGAGGAACAGAACCCCCTGGAACAGCAGAACTGTAACACAGAAACACTAAAGAGCAGGAACAGCAGAGATATAATACTAGAGAACTGAAATTCTGAAGATAAAAGACTCAAGGGGTTGGAGCTAAACTTGAACACCAGCAGACCTACTGTGATTCATGGTGGCGATTGGAGGAGGGAGTAGTCTTGCCACTTAGCAACAGATTGACACTTCATAAATAAACATCACACAATAAAGAAATGTGTCTAAAAAGAAACTATTGTAAAAGAACATTTATATAATTGTAATTTAGGAAATGGTGACTGGCTTGGGCATCAGACTCATCCCTCCAATAGCTCGACTTCTATGGAAACTATAGAATGTAAATTGCATTGGAGGCTCCCAATAACATTACACCTAGCAGTTCTGGATCAACCAAATTTAGGGCCTATGGTAAATGTAAGAGTTTGGGGTCTATTTACTTAAGCCAATATTTATCATCACTCTTTTATCACTCTTAGATGAATACCATATGGACCAGGTGTTTTAGCCGGCTTTCTTTACTAATTTCTGTATAAGACAATTATATTTATGAGTGTACCCAGGATAATGCTGCACATGGTATTTCCAAGCATTTGTAACCACTACTGAAAAAAACTGATTTAGCATGTTTGCTTTTTAATTGCTTTGTACTTGTCGGCAATAATTATTCTGTCAAACTGTTCTTTTAAAGGCCCTATACCCATTTTTATTATTTTTACTAAGTACTATTAATGTAGTTGAAGAACATTTTGAGCTTAGCTTTGCTTTCTTTAGATATGATTTCCTGTGTTACAACAATTTTCGTACACTGCTTATAGTCGCTAAATGATTCATCTGTTTGCTCCAGATTTAACAGTTGATAAGCCTTTTTTTCCACTAGATAGTTTGCAATACCCAATTTATTCTAATTACTTGTAAGACCCTTAAATCTCTTTTATTCACACCTGTCAGGGTATAAGGGTAATGAGATCTCTCTCCTGTTTACATTAAACCCATGCTCCTGGATTTCCACTTAACTAGAGTGTATCCTCTGCACCAAGACAAAGACATGTTCTCATATGTATATCTTAACATGTTTCATATGTACATCATCAAAACAATAAAAGACTTTACTGTAGTCAATAACATCACATGTTGACCTTGTGATATTCCTTAATTTTCTTAATTAATCTGCAACACAGCATTAAATATATGTCTGCAATTATGACCTCTTCTGACTTCATCCTATATATCAGATTGTTTGCTTTCTGATTAAAACAACAATCTCCTTTGTATGGTTTTAGCATGATGTTTCTGCCATGTAGTCTACAGTACTAAAACAGAGTCCCAGGATGATAGTTGGAGTATTATGTTAGATTTCTTCAGACCTGTTGACTACGGTGTAGTTATGCAGATTTGCTGACATATACTAGTAAAATGTTGGCCATCAGTTCTAACTGCCTTCTTTGTTGATAGGCACCTTGGTGCTTCTTATGTGTGATTCGAGTTCAGTGTACTTCTATTGCATTACATATCGTGTGTCAAAATACAGCTTTAAAAAAGCCAGTTCTTAGCTAAAACTCTTGATTCCTTTCTTGAATTTTTCTTTCGTTGGCCTAAATTTTTCTGTTTCTTTGCAAATTTGTCCTGTGAAATTCTCTGTTTAGTCCACACTATTTGCATCTATGGATAGCTAACTCCACTATTACATCTACCTTTCATTTTTTTATTTTCTCCTGTTTTCCAGTTTCTGAATTAAGTTATTTTTAATCACTAAAGCCAGTGTTTCAGTTCTTTCTCACAGAGTTTTCAAAGATGATATATGTACCCCCAAGCTCATTAATTTACAGTGGGGGTTTGTACTTTATATTCCCTTATGTGGCAGTCACTCAGGCAGTTAGCTATTAACCCTCATTGCCTAGTCACTGCTTATAGATTGGGTAGGATGGGCTATAACCAGTTAATTTGGCACCAGGAATCATTTTCAGATGCACACTTTATTTAACTTTTATTTACAGAACAGACAGGTACTTACAATACAGGGTTGGTAATGCAGACAATCTGATAAAAGTTTTCTTTTACTGGGAAGCTCCTCAATCACGCCTCCTGGCAAATCAGCATAGTGGCAAGACCTCTTTCCCTGAGCTCAACAGGGCCACCTAGGGGAAAGCCTGAATTAAGCTTCTAGGTGGTGCTTTATAATTCCAAGCAAGTACCAACATAAGTCCCACCCCATGGTTAATATACACACATATTATAAAAGCAGGGATCAGGTTGATCGCTAAGGGAAAATATTTATGATTCCCTTACAAATGCATTTCTGAAAATGTTCTAAAATTGGTATTCATATTGTAGGCTTCCAATGGGAATAAGGCATCTGAGATTGTGAGTACCCCTTATACTTGGGTAGGGTAGTCCATGCCTGTTTTTTATCTAAAAATAAAAGTGTCTGTAGCTTTGAAGTTTTAGGTCTGTATGATGATAACTATTTAACCCTCCATCTTTTTTAAAAATATGCACAATGCCAAGCTTGCTCTCAAAACTCTACATTGTTTAATTATTACAAAACAAACAAAACCAAAAAAGGAATGGTCTCATCTTCTCTAACTTGATTTATATTGCAAGGCCTGAAGTTGAAATTTTAAGCTAAGTATACTCTATGTAATTATTAGAAATAAACTCTGACATTGGCATTAAATAATCACAAATACATAAGGTCAAAACATAAATTTATTGCAGCCGTAGCACTTAGCCTTTCAGTGCACAAAAATTATGTCCACTATTAGCTTAATGACAAAAGCAACTCTTAGTGCTAATGTGGGAAGCATTATGCTGTAGCAAATTGAGCAATCATAATAAATAACTGGTTGGTTGCTTTTACCTTGACAGAGATAACTCATTTTTCCCTTAAGTTCATAATTGTTTCCTGCATCTTTGAAGATAATGGCCACATTTCCCTCCAATGGTAATAAATATTATTTTCTGGATTATTTGCCATATCAGTAATATCTGCATGCATGTGCATTTCTTATAGCAAACACCAGATCGCTTTCTACATATTAACGAACTGATACATATTTAATAACCATTCTATTGTATATCCATTAATAAATATACACATCATTTTGAAAAAAAATGTTGCCTTACTTTTTGCATCTGCTCTGTTATTTTCCAATAAATGTACTATGCAATTTAAAACCAAAAGTGGCTCACAACTTTCATATAAAGTTTTAAAGCTAAGCTATAACATGATATAGATTTGGAGATTTTACGCTGCCTTTTGTGGTATAGTAAGTAGTGCTCCAGCAAGAGGATACAAAATAGTGAAAGTAAAAATAATTCTTTAATAGTAAAAGCAGAGTGCACTCACATTTGATAGATTACGGTTAAAA
>JAKJJM010032356.1:0-10248 GCA_021901965.1 Pipa carvalhoi
GGGGGTTGTGGGGGGCAGCGCAGTGTGAGTAATGGGGTTGTTACCGGCACTCTACATATTTGAAAATTATTACACTGGCCCAATACAAAAAAACCTTTGCCCACAACTGCTTTAAGAGCAGTGGCAGCCTATGCGTTTTGACACCAGTGGTGAGATGCAACAAAAGCCCACTGAAAATTCACCATGGTAAAATGCCTACAAATTTTTGAGATACGGTTTACTGTGACAAAACATTTCCACCCTTCTTTTCAAGCAGAAAAAAATGCTTCTGGAAAAAAGTATTTTTACTGTAGCTTTCTCACAATACTTTACACCAGGATTTAAAGACTTTAACAGAATATTTATATCTAAAAGGGGATAGTAAAAGGCTAAACATGTTTATAGAACATGTTTATGTTCTAAGAAACATGCTAAAATTGTTAGATAATTTGTCATTTTAGGACTTAGATATTTATGATGCTGAAAAAAGGATGGCAATGATCAGAGCAAAATTTTGGTAAGAAAATATGTATGCACAACACTATTTGAATATGTTTAAAGAATAAAATATCACTATTAAATAAAAAATACAAGCATAAAGGCTAAAAATAGAATTTATAGGCAGATTCCTAGTTGGCATCAAAGTTGAACTGAGTTCCCATGGGTTGTTTTGAAAAAAGATAAAGTGATCTTTATCACCAAGTTTCCATGTATATGGATGTGATGACTATCCTTTGGGACCTTCAAAACCTCTTTTTATCCCTTTCTGTCTATGTTTGCTTCTTATAACTAATCTATGGAATATATTATTTATGTTTTCTTTTTTATGTATTTGTGTTTTCCCCAATATTACTGTATTAGATTGAGCTAGTAAGGGTAATTATGTGTGAACATTAAACATTAGCATTTCTAAATCCCATGGCAAATAGGTCTTCTTATATCTGCTCTTCATGAACATAAAGCACTAGGTAAAACAGCAAATATAGGTTTTTGTTTATTTATTTTTTTAATCTACTAATTTTATTTCTGAGCATTACACAACATAAATTAATTGCTCAGCCACTGTATGAAATCTTATGGAAACTTAAAAAAGTGAATTTAAATTTTGAAATGGCTTTACTGCTGTAAATTATGCCAGACCTGCATACATAATTAATTAAAGGTATGGAAGCCTTAAACTTTACTAAAGACTGAAGAAATTCAGCCTGTTTACCTTCATTCTTTCATGAATATAGCCCCCCTTTAAGTATTAATGAGCTTATAGCCCTTTCAAGACAGCTAGGGTAAGGAGACCATTACATTGTACAAAATAAGCGCTAGCAAGTTTAAATACGGATATTTTCCTAAACACTGTAAGCCATATATCTTTAAAACGCCCCTTTCTGTGTTTCTTCTCTGTTGTATGAAGAGACAAGTCGAGTATAGGTGATACATTTTATTGGCTAACTGAACAGATGATAAATGCAAGCTTTTGAGATTACTTAGGTCTCTTCATACCATGCCTGAAGAGGAGACCTAAGTAGTCTCAAAAGCTTGCTTTTACCATCTATTCAGTTAGCCAATAAAAGGTATCACCTATACTCAACTTTTCTTAGCTTATATCTATGGCTAACATGGTGCCACACTCTAGTTCTCTGTTGTATGGTACAGGGAAAAAAGACAGAATAGCTGTAAGGGAAGTAAAACAAAATAAATTATATTTATTTAGGCAAATCATAGTGCTGTTTCTTTCATGTCAGAGCAACACAAATCATATGGACTTGCAGTGTCTCTTTTTTTAAAGCTGTAAAATTGAGCCGTACTGTACATTAAATGCTGGCACTGGCAAAGAGACTTGTTTTTTGAAATAATAATAGATGTCATTTAGCTCAGCAGTAAAAACAAAGTCATGGTATTTCAGAGAATTGCTACTTTTGGTACATTTTATATTCACAAAAATAAATAAATTTCATATAAGCACATACATCGGTTACATTTTTCTGTCAAGAATATATATTCTCAGTGTATATTATGCAGATGCACTGTCACTTATCTTAGCTATATAGTTGATGTTTTCTAAAGCATTCTATTATGAATCCCTGTTTTCTGGGTTAAATCCTTGTAACTCTGCAATAGTTATGCTGGATAAAATGTGTCTGGGGAAATATTGCCATACAGATAAGACTTGCTACTGTGATATTTTTTTGTTAAACTTTTTTGAGGTATTCATGCAGCCAATTTTAGATCAGAGCAGGTTAAAAAGAACTTTCACTCAACAGAAAGATTGTATATGGACCCTGTTGTAGAAACCTATTGAATGAAAATGTATCAATAAAATGTGTCATGCACTTTTCTTTTAGGATAAAAATAAGAAAAAGTGATTTACCTTTGACATTTAAAGGTATAATATTATCAGAAAAAATGTTTTACCTACACCTTAGAACAACGGTCCCCAACCTTTTCTGGATCGGGGACCAGTTCCCAGATCCAGAAGAGGTTTCGGGGACAACTGGGAGGGTGGGCGGAGCCAAACACGCACTGACTGTGACACACTTCATGCACATGCTTCACTATCAGGCAGCCCAGTGCAGAGGGGTCCGCGGACCGGTAGTGGTCTGTGGCCTGGTATTTGGGGACCCCTGCCTTAGAATATGATATAGAATATGGTATATAGTTTAGTAAGGTAGATTAACCATGGACAAGAAGTGGACAGTTACTGGGCTCTACTAAAGGTTTTTTTAAATTATTGTGGGATGGTGTTATCATTTTAAGCTGAACACTGCAGTCTAAGGGGGATACTTATTAAGATCATTTGACGTTTTTTACTGTTTTTGCCCTTTTTTCAATGCTATCGAAATTTACTAAGCCCTTTTGCAACATTTTTTATTGATAGAACATTTTGCCAAGTTGAGGGTGGCAAAAATCCATTATTCCCTATGGAGATGGGTCTGTAAAATTTTGTAAAAGTCCCTGGTGTAATAATTAGCAGTATCGATATCAAAGGGCACCAGTGATATTAATGTTAATTGTAGCTGTATTACCACATCGATATTTACCTATATTGTTTTGTTTTTTTCGCATTTCATAAATAAGAGGAAAAGAAAAATGCCGCAAAAAAAAAAAACGTGCAAAAAATTGATCAAAACGGCGATACGGTTTTCCAACTTAAGTAAATATGCCCCTAAGTATTTTGATTATCAAAGTAAGTAGAAATATATAAACAAAACTGTAGAAATCCATGGCAATGCTTTAAGAACTTAACCTCCCTGCCCAGTGCAGGGTAGTAAGAGGGGGCATTTGTTGGATGATGGGTTTAATAGCACAAGCCCAGATAACAGAAGGTGGGATCTTGATCCAGAGAATTTATTCTTATTACCATATTTAGAGTCGGGAAGGAATTTTTTTCCTAATATGAGGATAATTGGCTCTTGCCTCATGGGTTTTTTGCCTTCCTCTGGATCAACATTGTAGGAAAATATGCTGAACTGGATGGACTTGTGTCTTTTTTCAGCTTCATAAACGGTTACTATGTTTTTAATAATGGATAGTAGGTAAGTCCTACTCTACATTATTCACTGGTTATTAGAACAAAGCTGTTTCAAACTATAACTTTCTACTGCATTAACAAGCCTGTTTTGTTTGTCAATAAATTTTACATGAAGTATGCCTTTAAAAATCCCTTGGCACCAAGTTCATTTGTGTGATTTTATACCACTATGCCTTATTACTATTATTATGCCTCAATGTCAACTGCGCTCCTCCCAAAGTAACCAGCTTTACATACTTTACATGCCACACACCAAGACTGCCCTCTATTGTCTCAAACCCTTTTCTCTCTCTGCCCCCCACATCTGGAATACTATGCCCCTTTATCTTCGCCAGGAATATTTCCTCTGTACTTTTAAAACCAAACCGAAATCTTACCTTCTGGAGCACTAGCACTGATATTTACTACTGAATTTTATGTATATATTTAATTGTATCCTTATCTTGTTATTTATGCTTAATATTTGTATTTATTGACCTGTGTTTCTACACATTGGTACAGCTCTTATTACATTCCTATCTGTATATGTAATGTCTTCCTCCCATTTAGGCTGTAAGCTCTGTGGGGCAGGGACCTCCAACCTCATGTGTCATCCACAACCTAACACTTAAGTGAACTATCCTTGTGATACTACACTTGTATTGTTGTTTACACTTTTCCCATGTCTGTATTGTTCTTGTGTTGTTAAAGTGTACAGCACTGCATAAATTTGTGGTGCTTTATAAATAAAATTAGACATACATACATTTGCTAGGTAGAGTTTTGCTGGTGGAAATAGTTGGGACTTAAATATCCACAGCACATGTATAGATAATGTTAGTCTCACAGTGGCAGACAATTTCATTGCTTTTGTAGATTCTCCATGATGCAGGGATTATGACCAGTCAGTTAAGTTTAGGATAAGCATTTATTCTGAGTTAGGTTCAAATGTAGACTAAAATTTTCAACTCATAAAGTTCAACCTCATTTTTTACTTTATGGTAAACGGTTAATTCCTGTACTGTAAAAATTAACAGAAAAAAGGGAAAATACCTAGAAGACTGACTAGCATATTCCTGAGCTATGCTTTTTGTCACCAGAGAATAAGCTCTTCACAAAATAAATTTCATATATTTTAAATAGGAATTTACAGTTTAATATTTTTGTGTAGTGTCACGGCCACCCAAAGAGGTGCTGGTTCATCTCCAGCCCAGGAGTGAAACCAAGGAACCTGCTGCACTCCAGACAGCAGATCTGTCAATAGGTTATTTGAAGCCTGGGCTAGGAATCTGTTTTCAGATATGCCTGTTATCCTTTGGAATGGTCCTGTACCTGTGGCTGCACACTTGCTATTTGTTTGCACAGGTTTATACTATTTAACAATTACAAGTCCTATAAATATGAAGGTCATTTCCATCTGTTGCTTCCTAAACTAGATGCTGATTTGTCAGATGAAGAATTAACTTTATCCCTGTTTTGCTTGATTACTGTATACCAGTCCTTGATTGGTTTCCTAACTTTTTTATCTTCTGTCTGCTTTAATGCAAGGTTTTTAAGCTTTGGTGTCTATGAATCATATGGACATCTATATGAGCATCTACATGTGCCTGATTCTGTTGAGATGCCTTGGTTTTCTGCTCCACTGCCTGGGTCATTACCTGTGAAGCTCTGGATTCTAGTTTTCACCACAGTAGTAAGCCAGGGTCCCAAAGTGGCATCAGTGAATACCAGGGTGGGCTGGGCTCTCCAGCTTGCTCTTAACAAATTGTTACAGTTTGATGTTTAATAAAATATTGGCAAGAAAAAAAAAAACAATATTAGCAATTGAATAATAAGAGACCAAAGACTTCTTAAAAAAA
Organism: Pipa carvalhoi; assembly: GCA_021901965.1. NCBI lineage: Eukaryota > Metazoa > Chordata > Amphibia > Anura > Pipidae > Pipa > Pipa carvalhoi. The sequence continues at coordinate 5,344 of JAKJJM010032356.1, forward strand.
TTAAGAAACTAAAGAGAGGCACACTTGACCTGCACACACACAGTTAATTGAAATTAATCAGATAACTGAGAATGATTTCCTTCTAAACTCCCTGTGGATGTTTGTAATTAATTTGATCTTCTTCAGTCATTAAGTGAGATTCACAGTGAGCTCTCCTCACACCACTCTATTAATTCCCTAGAGAGCATTTTTCTAGAACCATTTAGTTAAGCAGAACTGTTGAATTACATTGTATACTTTTAAAATGGAATTGATGTCTTATTATGAAAGCTTAGTTCTGTGGAGACCATTCTCCAGTGTCTATTCTCAGGAGAATGATGTGTGTGTGTGTGTGTGTGTTGTCTTTGGAGATATTCTGTTAAATTAAAAATAGCTAGAAAGAACACATTACTCACTGCTCATCAATCACTGACCAACCAGGGTCTGTTATGCTACTGCAATACTGTCATTCCTTGTAGAATTGTACTTACTTCTCCCTATGCATACACTATTATTTCATAAACCCATTCAATAGTTGTCATTGTAAAAGAAAACTCACTATCTTCATACTGCTTAAAATGTAATACTTTTTTCTATTACCATTCATTATGTTTATTAATTAATATGTGACTGTCTTATAAAAAAAAATACAATTTTAATGTAAAGAGTCCTTTTAATAAAACAAGAAAGATTGTAATATGAAATAAATTGTACTCCCCATCCTATCAAAGTTTTGATACATGCATATTTATATAAAGCTGCATAGTGATGATCTCTTTCACCCCTTTATTAATTTCAGAATTCATTCTTACATTTTTCTGCAGGTCCATTTTGAATATTTTTACTCTTTATTCTTTATTTTTCCTTCCCCTTTTAAAAAATCATGTATCTCCACTTTAAGTCATATTTCCTCTTCCTCAATCTATCTAATCTTTTTATTCATTTTCTCTCATCTTTTTAATTCTATTTATCCTCATATTTCTCTAACAACCAGCTTTTGCTCTTTACTGTCCCTGAAAGAAAAAAGAATCCATATTTCTATCTAAATACTAAAATATATTAGGTTGGTGATGGAACCTACAAAGTTAGCTTGTCATCTATAGATAAACTCCTCCTCTCAATGATAAAACAGTTTTTCATGAAACATCTGCAGTCATACCTCATTCCCCACCTTAAACCTCCTATGCACTATACATCAGACCAAACAATCACTCGCTGTTTTCTGTATACTTTCTCACTAGCAATCACATACAATCTTGAACATTAAATCAGATGTTATTCCATCCTCCTAAATTAATGGAAAAATGCAAGTGTCTCCATTAGTCCTGTATATACCTGTAAGTTGGTTGGTAGTGGTGGGCTGGGATATTTTTGTGGTATAAGGAGTCTACATATAACACATTGGTTATATACAACAACCTGGCACCGCAACCTTATGCACTGTAATTGGGGGAAGGATCCATAAGTATGTGTCACAAGTGCCCCAATATTTAAATACCCATAATCCTACTGCACAAAGTGACAATTAGGTGACAAGTAAAGGTAATAGGTTACTGGGAAGGCAAGGGACACCGGGAATATCTCTTGTGGAAAGCTATGCTTGCTGTACAGAATATGTTTAATTAAAAAAAACAGGGTCTTAAGAACATTTAAATATATGAATAGAAAATAGACTTTTTGATTACTTTTTTTAAGTTTCAAACGAAGTCTGCATCTCACACATTAACACATTATTAATATACGCTAATATGAACCCTGACACATTATTACACTTAGGGGGATATTTATAAAGTTTTTGTTGATTTTTATAGGATTGAAAACTTTTCTATGTAAAAAAAATTTTGTTGCATCTACTGGATGTAGAGTTAAGTACAGTTCTCAAACGCTTACTGTAAGAAAGCAAACACATTAGCTTGTTTTTATATCTAGGGAAGAATATACCACTTCAAAAATATGCAAGCAATGATTTATATATTTTTTCATCAACATGCCCCTCAGCTGTGTTATATTATACCTATTTTTTTCTCTCATCTTTATGATATTAAGATTTTACGTTACCTTGTGGGAAAAACTGACAATTGACCATTTTATTGGATTGAATTGTAGTACCTGGGTATTTAAAAGCCTGATAAACATTTTTTTTGTAGGATTGTGTTCTAAATTTATGCCTGCATGCAATTATATATTACACAATTTATAAATTTATTTTATTCCTAAAAGTTACATTTCATGTTTGGCACTACATTATCTGTCCCGGAAAAAATAAACACTAAGGGCGAAATTTATCGGTCTTTCCAAGATTCTCACAGGAGATGATAATCTACCTTCTATCCTCTTTTTTCCCAAAAGTGCGGGCATTAATATTCAAATACATGAGTGGTATACTAAATGGCGTATGGAGCTCCCAAGAAAATCTTGCTATATAAAAGTGGCATAGATCTCCTTTGTTTTCTGACATAATACTAAGTTATACACTTAATCAGATTTGATCTGGCAAGCCAAAACATAAACCACAGATCCTACTTAAAGCTTTTGCCTCAATAAAAAAAAAAAAAAAACAAAAAAACAAACAAGCACGGTAGACATGTCCAGATACACTTTTATCCCAATTTTAACAAACCCATTTAGTTAAAAGAAAGAAAATAAGGAACTGAACCGAACTCCCATTCTTCTCCCATCAAAAACAATTACTTACCTCTAACCAAGACTGTATGGTATCCCTCTAAATTATAATGACTACAATTCAGATTATTAAAATATTAGACTTGCTAGTAGATGGCCATATTTCCTCCCAGAAAGAAATCAAAGAAAGGTTTGATATTTCCTCTAGCCCCTTATGCAACACAAACATATTACCAAATTCTCACTATTAAAATGGATATTAGAGAAGGCACACAATATTTTAAACACCTCAGCATAGCTTTATTGTGTCATCCTTTAAGAAAGTGTTTGTTTTTTTTTAAAGTATGACACAATAAATATACACCTTGGTGTTTAAGATATCATGTGAACATCCTTTACTATCCAAGTTTGTATAGTAAGGGGTACTGTGCCACTACCTTTACCTGTAACAATGTTTTGAGGGGTTAGGATTGTATTTTTGGTGCATATTATAAAAAAGTGCTCTGTAAATATATATTCCTTGTTACATGAGATATCAACAAAAAACTATCATTTTTTTAAATCAGATTCTCTCTTTTATCCAGATTTCTCCTCTTATTTCTTATTGTATTGATTAAACTACTACCTACAGTATAGACATTAAACAGAACTCACAAATAATAGGAACACAAGTAATTTCTAGATGTTACAAAGGCTCAGAACTCCCTGGATTGGAAAGACACCTCTATACATTATTTATGTATTGAATTAACTCCTTCTACCCTTAAGTTGGCCTAAGGAAATGTCAAACCATTTATTGCTCAAATGATGGCTGACCTTAAAGAATGGCACACTAAAAGTATTTCTTGGAGTCGTAGCAACATTCAAAAGATTTGTCTTAACCAAATTGTTCTTTTTGGATCTATTTGTTTATACATACCCAGTTCATATATAAAAGACAAACAGCAAAATGTACTATACTATCCAGAACAACTAAAAACCAAAATATACTACAGTATACTTAGACAACAAACATGACTTAGGATGTCCAGTTATGAAGTACAGAGCTATTGTAGGCCAATTTTCCCAAATCAAGTATCAGTATGGCACTTGCCTGATGAATGTAAACTGTGGGTTGATATTGAAATGTCACAGATAGTGCCACAATATGCTGCAATGTTATAAATTATAATGGTGATCTTCAGGGTATCTACCCAAATCCCTTTTGGTGCATGCCTTCTTCAAAGGGTACCATACATACTAACATAGTTTACAAGGCTGAAAAAAAGATACAAGTCCATCAAGTTCAGCCCATTATCAACCATGGAATCCCTAAAGCATACCATCAATCAAATAAAGCAAAGAAACAGCTGTACTGTTACCCTTTATTGGCCTTAATGTAGTATACATAACATCTTTTGGGCATGAGTCCTTTTTTAAGTGTTATATGTGCTTCAATGTTACAATGATGTTTGAAGCTGACCATTCCAAATTTAAATCTCACTGAATATATCTAAAAAGGATTAGCTAATCTTATGAGCAATAAAGAGGAATGATATATGTTTTAAGAGTTGAATGGTACATACAGCTTATATCCTACTAATGATACTACACAACAGAAATTAGGTATGTTTTTTTAGCACACAGAAGCCACTGCATGCAGAAGACAAAAAGATTGGTGTTGAGGCAAGCACTGGATTGATGGAACACACCAGTGAGTATTTTACCTCCCCCCCTTCTGAATCAACCCTAGTAGAACGAGCATGAAGTTCTCCTTTATATATATTTAGCTTTTATTTACATACATAATCATTACTATTTAAAACACACACACACATATATATATATTTATAGTTATTTACTATATTGCACTTGATAAAGAGTTGTGTAGTTCTCAGAACATGCAGAACATGGTTAGGAGAATTATAATTTCATAATTCATTGAGACTCTAAGTGTATTAAACTACACAATAATACCATTAAAATGAATGTATGTATGTATGTATTCATTTATCTAGCGTTGATATATTACACAGCACTTTACAGAGATTCATCATTCACTTCAGTCCCCTGCCCAGTGGAGCTTACAATCTAGTTTCCCTATTCAATAAAATAATATCAAAATGGCATTGCACCCAGTGCAATTTACAAAAAACAATCCTGTTCCTCTACAGCAGTGGTTCTCAACCTTTTTATTGCCGCGACCCCTTTAGTACAGTTCCCTGTGATTTGGTGACCCCCATTCATTAATTATTATTGGGCGACCCCTTTAAAAAAAAAAAAAAATTATATATATATATATATATATATATATATATATATATA
>JAKJJM010032360.1:0-13253 GCA_021901965.1 Pipa carvalhoi
AATCAATCTGCTTCACATGAAACATCTAATGGGGGGAAACTCTTCTCACTAAGGTATAGTACTGCATATTTAAAAATGTAATCTGACTATAGTTCTCCTTTAAGAAAATGTGCTTTAGATTTGGATTCTGAAAGTAGTGGAAAGGTTGTAAAGAATAGTAATGTCTGCCAAGTGTGTTCAATAAGTGCACTGATAATGCCCCATTATGGAGTGACTTCCTGTTTTGGGAGAGACAATAACTGTTGTATTGCAACAATAAAGTCATCTTACTATTATTTTCACTTAATAAATATGATCCTTTGTGTAGCCACTCAGCAGCATTTTCCTCTGTGCATTCTTTATTCAGTTTTGTGTCCGGGTCCAAAAATAAGATATCAAAGCACTATGGGGGTCATTCTGTAAAGGTGAGAATTCGACTGTCAAATTCATAGACAGCGGATTCCCGTTATAAAATCGCAACCATAATAATTCTTCCTTTATAAAATCGTGACCGTGATAATTCTCCCACTATAAAGTTGCAACCGGACCCGACAATTTTTTTTTTTTTCTTTACAGTTCCAGTTTTGACATTTCCTTTGTAAAATCACAACTGCAATAAAATTCTCATTATAAAGCCCCGACTGCAACAGTAGCAGTCTATTGTGACTGTCTTTAGTTGGTGAATTCACACCTTTACACTACAATTCAGACTTTACAGAATAACCCCTTATATCCTAATCTTGTCTTATTTCTTTGCCCAGGGAGAAAATACCAAACCACATGGAATCACTTTAACGCATTCACCAAAACTGGTTAGAAACGAAGAGGCTGCTGTACAGCCAAATGATAATCTTCCAGCGAAGCCAGCAGGCCCAGAGACCGATACTGGCCCACCACAGGCCAACCCCATATCTCCAGTGCCACCTACAGAAGAGGCAGGACATTAGAAAAGTAGTTGGGTTGGCACCTTGCTAAAAATGGTGGATACACACTGGATGTTAATATTATGTTGTGGGGACTTTCAAGAACTGCTTTTAATGCTTTATGGAAAAACATAACCAAAAATGGCTGTCTGTAGCAGCAAGAAAAGATATTTTTATTTTTAAAGCATTGGCAATAAATGCCTTATGATACAGGTCACTGTATAATGATGAAGGTAATGCTGTTTTAATTTTATTTAGTGAGATAAAAATTTCTATAAATTGTAATTTAACACTATACTTTCTAGTTAGAAGCTCTGACTTTGTATTTATTTTGTACAAATGCCTGGCTGTCAGCCGTCCTTGGTACAGTAACATTTCAGACTGAATACTATTCAAGCCTTTGTCACCTGATGTGTGAAAGAGCTTTTGTAAACTACTTGCTCAAGGAGATCTGATAAACTCTTCAAAAAATCTCTGAGCTCTAAAACTGTGGTTCTCGATTCTGTCCTCAGGCCTCAGCAACGGTGCATGTTTTGTGGATATCCACACAGCAGCACAGGTGAGAATTTCCCATCAATTTAACAACCCACATAGGATAAGATAGCATAATGTATTCATAAAGTTTCCTCTGCTGACTAGAGGAATGGGAGAGTGCCCACCAATCAGCATGCTGCCAGATAACAATTTGATTGGCTGCTCCATATGTTAAGTATTTACTGGGACATATAAATAGACATGATTACATTTGGCCCATAAACCTAAGAAGAGATGTGCCTAAGAAAAGAGATGCTTTTATAATGTGTTAAAACCTTTAAAAGTAACTTGAAATATTAAACAACGTGACTTTAGATAAGTTTTATCCTTTAGCTATTTTTCCCTAATAAATGAAATGTTAAAGAGAATTTATGAAGAAACTGAGGGAATTACCAGTCCGTTTCTGAATATTTCCTAACTGTAATGTAACTAGGCCTGTTTTTTGTGAACTCAGCTAGACTATGTATAGTGGAAATCTTCCTACATATACTGCTGTAAAATGATTCTATAGAAAAATGCATATTGTTCACTGTACTAAAGGAAAGTACATAACATTATTGAATGAAGTTCTATACATACAGATTGTATGTAATGTTGTGTCGCAGACTCTGAAGCACAGAGAACTGGTCCTTTATCTTTGTACAACTCATTTCCTTAAAGGACCAGTAACACCAACAAAAAATAAATCCCATTTGGATTGGCATGGCAGTTATTCAAATACAGCACTTGTATTTAAAAAAATGTATCTTTTTGCTTTGTCTGTTCTTATCTTTACTGATAGCAGCCATGCTGTTAGAAAAAAAACTCACCCAGCCCCATTAATTTCTGTGGTGCTTCTCATAAAGCATATACAAGAAGTGTGCCATAACGCCTAATTTTTAAAGATAAATATCTTTTTAGACACCATTAGATAGTAACTGTAAATGCATTTGAGGCACTTAGTGTTTGTTTATACATGGTTTTTTGTTGCATTTAATTTTTGGTGTTACTGTTCTTTTAATGACATTTGGCTTACACAGAGTGCACAATGGGCATTGTATTCCTGCAGGAGTTAACGTGAACACAGACCTTTCTAAAACTAGGCATGGGGAAAATACAGTATAAATGTGTATATGTTAGGGAACCGTGCAATCCAGGAGCTCATAACTTCTTAATGGTGAGTCAGATCCCAGTGATTTAAGTTTTGTGTTCTTATCTATCAGACCTATGAAAAATTTGATTAAGCCAATGTTTAGTTCTTTAATACTGTATTTAAAACCAAATATCTAAAATACAATTATTTAAACATCACAGAAAGAGGTATAAACTTGAATCTTTGATTAAAGGGGAACTAAAGGCTTGTATTGTCCAGAGGTAATTCATAAGGGGGGGGGGGGGTACAAAAATACAATTTTTTTTTCTCCTCTGCTGCCTCCTACTCTCTATAAAAACAGATGTTCTGTTCTTACACTACAGTACTGTAGTGTAAGTACCTCTTCACTTCCTGCTTTGTCTTTAAAATCCCTGAGTAGAGCAAGCACAGAACCAGTATTAGGTCCGAATTCTCTGGCTGGTTATTCAGAATTGTTTTCAGCCAAATGCCTGGCATAAAATCTCAGCAAAGTTGCGGTAGAGGTAGGTGAGAGAGAGAAGGAGCTTTAGTGAGAAACTGGCTGTAAATTAAAAGGATGAGAATTAGTAAATTCTGCAAAAAGCATTTACTGTATTTTTCACTCCATAAGATGCACTTGACCATAAGACGCAACTAGGATTTTAAGGAAGAAAATAAGAAAAAAAAATATTCTGAACCAAATGGTGTGCTAAAATATTTAATAAAATATACTCTCCGTCCCCTGCCTGCTTCCCTTCTGACCTTCCTTCACCGTAGCAGTGGGCCGGCTCGTGTCAGCGCTTCTCCAGACTGAGCTAGGTTGAGCGCGACAGCGCCTTTGGCTTGTCTGTCCTATTCACCTATGCGCTAGGAGCAGCCAAATCCATGGCGAATAGAGCCAAGGGGAGCCGAAGGCACCATTGCACTCAACTTAGCTCAGTCTGGAGAAGAGCTGACAGGAGGCGGCTCACTGGTACAAGGGTGGTGGCGTGCAGGGCGCGGGTGGGGGGGCAGGGTGGTGGCGTACAGGCGCCCCTCCACCTTCACCCAACAGCAGCTGAAGAAAAGGAACATTTGCTCCACAAGACGCACGGGCATTTCCCCCCCACTTTTGGGAGAAAAAGTGCAACTTATGGAGCGAATAATATGGTATTTAACAGTTACAAATAGACGGGCAAATAACTATTGGTGACTAACCTGTTACCTTAAGAAGAAAGCAATGAAAAATACAATAAGTCTGTAATACCTTATAGATATTGGCTGTTACCATGAGTAAGTTAAGTTACAGTTGTATATTGTGCCTTGTACAGTAACATATTTAAGGGGGTAAACTAGTGTGTTTTGCATCTTTACTTTTCAAGTGATGCTGCTACAGCACAGATCTTGCACTGTTGCTCATTTCTCCATACGTTATGTCACTGATTTAACCAGTTAAACAACCACTGGTAGCCTTAACAAAAATAGGGGAAATGCACACACTGTCTCTTTATAAATATACCTATTGTGTTAATAACTATTTGTAAATAATTTCATACCAGTACTTTGTAAAATATAGGACTTTTGGATTGGTAAGACTGTATAATTGTACTATTACAATGTGTAGTCATTGTGGTTATAAATGTACATTCTTAAAATGAATTCATCTGTGCACCCTCAAATTTATGCATATTTTCTTTGTGTGCCGTTTATACATGGCTATACAGTAGATACGTTCTCGTGTCTGTTAAAGGAAAAGTAAATATTTGCAGCTGATTGAAATTGATAAAAGTAGTAAAATCATCATGCAGTGGCATAGGGTAATGATAAGGCAGAATAAATCCATTAATGGCCAAATGCAGAGGAGGGAATGCTCACCAAGAGAATTTGGTAAATTAGGGGACAGTGTGCATAATGGCCTTTAAGAGCACGCTTCCATCTAACACAGGAGCAAGTGAATGCCATTGGTTCTTGTTATAAGTACCATTTTTATCTCGAGCTGGTAGGAATACTTTATTATAATTTGTACATAAAAAAAACTAGCCTCCTAATCACATTTGTTCACTAGTCTACACGTCAAACACAATTAACCCACAATTTTTCCCTTCCAAGCCACACACTTGATTATTTCTCTACATACATTATTCACAGATACATGACAGCTTTTGTAGCAATTCAGCTCCACCTCCCACTGAGAAAACTGTTGTCCTGGACATTGGCATCTTACAGAGCATGCGTGAAGCTAGTATATGCAATTTTGTAGAGAAGAATATGCACACACTTAATATAAATTAGTGTGTATAACCTTGTTTATTTGACCAGAGGTGTGAGGTACAGGCGCTGCTACATTTCGGGGAGCATAACCTCCCTTTGTTTTTCCTAATATCCAAGAATTTTGCACCACCTTTAAGGAAGTAAACTGGTGATACCACTACACACATTTCTTCATGAAACTAGTGTATGCCTCATTAATATTCAGCTTAATGTACCATTCCCAAACCAGTCAAACACTATGGGTGATGAAGTGTCATGGTTCATTGGCATATTAATGTGGCTCCAATATGGTGGCTGTGAGCTAAAGATATAAGATAGCACTACAGTGCAAAGGTACTGATTTTCTACTTCATAATATAATGGTTCAGGCCGGCAGACACTACTTTCAGCATATCAGTTACGGTAGTAGGGTACATTACTTCTTTCACCAAATGGAAAGGAATGCATAGCACAATTGAAAGATGTAGCAATATTCCTTTCCTTCTGGAGAGGTTCACTTGCATTTAAATCATGCTTATATATAACTTTATTGAACTGATTCCTATCCAAACATATGCTGCAGAACTGATTCTCATCTATGGCTTGCTGTTACATTAAATCACAGAGCATTGATATAGTCAATATTCTGCAAACATTACCTGTGTATACATTTAATAAATTACTCACAAGAAAAAAAAAAACATTTTGTGTAGTTTTAAAGAAAATATTTTTGATATTTTATTATGGCTCCTAAAAAGAAAAATTCAGTTTTTTTTTTTCTTTTTGTTTTCCTGCCATTTGCTCCTGAATTGTGTCACTGTTAATGGATTCTGGAGAAACTGTCACCAGGGCAGAAGTTGAGTAACATTTATTTAAAGATAGTTTAGAACCGTTTGAGCAGGTATTTTAAATACTTGGGATGTTGTCCAAGCAGCTGGAAAATTCAAAAAAGGATGACAGTAAATTAGAAAATTATTATTTTGGGATAAATATTTCAAAAACTGAAACTTGTTTTATCCTTTAAATGTTTTAAACATATAAAAAAAATCTCACATTTGTGTTTATTTTTAACTTACTGTAATTGAAGTGTACTTATGTCTGAAACCATTGCCACAAATTGCAGCTGCCATGTCTTTTACCAAACTTGTCTCCTGCTGCATTAAAAAGTGTGAATTTTAAAGGGATATAAATTAGAGTAGTGAAACTTATATTTGCGTTTCGGGACCCCCACATTACAGTATCCTGCTTTAGCATGCAGTATTTGCATTGCTGAACAGCTTTCTCTACTATAGGCTGCAGAGTATAGTTTCCCTATAACGTGGCACTAAAACAGCCATACTTCATCAGGATGATGGCATTAGGTAGCTGGTTTGTCTTGTTTGCCCTGCCTGCTACAAACCATTTAACATTCAGGACAAGTTCCACTGGATTGTCAGCAAGCCTCAAGACGCTCACATTTCTGGTATATTTAAATGGCGTTTGGCAAACTAAGGGCAGTTGTATAGTTCTTATTACAGCTCATATATAAATAAACTAAAACATTTCTTAAGCAGAAAGGGAGGAAATGCCATCTTTTGCTGCATTCTAATAATGTGGACATTATGAAAAGCAATATTACATTTCTGACATTCTCCTATTATTACCAAGCTCAGAAATCAGGTTTGTATCTCAATAGGAAAACTGGTTATGAACAAAACTATAGCAGAGAGGAAACTGGGCCTACAGCCAGTCCGGTATTCACTAATGCCCTTTTGGGGCTGGAGCCTTCTGCAGGCAAAGAGATGCATAAAGGAAAAAATCAAGGTGGGATCAAAGTATATTACCAGGGTCATCGCTGGTGGCAATATAATAGATTAACAGGTGTTAAACAAGAATTCATAGGTGCCAGGGAAGGATATGAGCCTAGTATAAACCTGTTGTGGGAAAAGTGAGTTTACAAACCTACCGTTAATCAGACATTGTCTTTTCCAGTTTTGTCAAGTGGACTTAGTTTTCTACTTTCTAAAATTTGAGGCATGTTGGCAGTTCATAACATTTTGTTAGCCCCACAAAAGCAATGGGGAGAGGCATATCATTTACTTTATAAAGCGGATGGTGTTTTACTACAGAAAACTAATTTATCAATCCCTGTTGAGGATGTCAGTGCAACATAAAACAAGACTGGACCTTTCCGGCCTAGGATGAATCTGGTACACACCAATGGACATAGTTCTATACTGCAGGCAATCCCAGTTGGGGTGAACAATCAATTACCCTGCATTTGTTACAAATAGGCAGTTGCATGTTATGTAGATAATAAATTATCTTTTATTAACATCTAATTGAAACAATGCTTAGATGGAAGTGTCAATTTAGGAATCTTATCACATTAAAATGTGAACACTATATTAAAATGAATAGACTATTAGATCTTATTTCCAACTGATATCAACGCCCCTGTATGCTGTACCCAATACTGCTGTATCTGTACATTGTGTTAAAGCAACATCTCTCCGCTGCCATCTAGTGTTACAAAACCAGTACAACGCTAATAAAAGGCAAACATGATTTACATATTAGATAGTTATTTCTATGTCAGACTATTAATGCTGCTTTGGGTAACTTTAGCAGCTGCAGTTTCATTGCAAGCTATCATTGCTCCTACAGGCTCTCTCCTCCTAGGGAGGCTTCACAGCTGGAACTCTGTAAATCTTTAACAGGCTGTACTGTATTGCTAAACTAAGTTATACAGGGTGTCACTCAATCATGTAATAAAATGTAGGTTTGATAATTTGGGTAAAGGAAATGCTTGGTTATTTCTGGTTATAAAAGTTAGCAGATAGGAATAGCTCAAATGAGATGCACAACATTTAAATAAATAAATAAATAATGCAAACCACGCCTTCTATAACAGGTCACATGTTTGCCATCAATCTACATAAAATCTGATAAGCTCTACCCTACCTCTGCGCTAGTAGCGGCCAAATTCACATCGAACAGAACCCGGGGAGCGGAAGGTGCCGACAGAGCGCCACTTACCTTGCCTGAATCAGGAGGAGGCAGCTCACTAGTACACTGCCTGGAGGAAGGTAAGTACTCAGCTACTGCAGGGCACAGGAATTCACACGTCTATGGAACCATTCACACTTTGATAAATATGTCTCAAAGACTTTTCATTCAGCCTTGTGCAGTGTGTTCTATAAGGCCTGAATAACACTGGCTGTTTTCCAGCTAAGCTGGAAAAACAGTATCCATTGTTTCCTGTGGGATAATCCACACTGCTATTTTGTTTTGCGCCATAGACAATAATGAGCCCTATTAAAAACAGCTAGCGTAACCCTGGCCTAAGTTTATCTTTATAGCAGGACAAAGAAAATAATGGATTTAATAGTGCCAGTTAGTTATACAGTACAATTTAATAGTACTAAAAGCAACTCTTCTTCAATACAGACATTTTTGAGCGAGGTTTCAGTCTCTCAAATCAGTCCTTCTATAACTTTGTAAAATGGAAATAATTGCACGCACTCCTTTCTCCAATATATTACAAAAAATGTCTTATGTTACAAAAGATTTCTTTTTGCTCACAAAAAGAATATTTTCACATATTATGAAGCTTAATTTAGAAACAAAAAAAATTCATAAGAAATCTTAAAATAATACATTATTTCTTTCTGTTATATTGATCAGTTGTCTGAAAATGCCAATTCAGGATATATATTTGGAGCTTACTCAGCAGTATTAGTCAGTTTGCCTTCTCTAAAACAATGTCTTTGCTGAACGGACTCCAATTACATCATCATCTGAGGAAATTGTTACAGGTTTTACATTCGTGCTTCGTAATAAAGCTGCTCAAATTTGCCAAATGTGAGAATAATTATAAATTTGTGCACAGGTCTAAGGAACCATTTCACACTTATTGTAAATATAGTTCACAAAATGTTGGCAGTGCAAATTTATATGAGAGGATGCAGTCTTTGCTAGCAGTGATCAAATATTACTGTACATGTAAGATGGTGGAAGTGGAGTACTTTGGTCCATAAGTTCCTCCTCTTCCATAAAGTCATTTGAAGGACTGTTCGTGCGATATTCCTCAGTAGATGTATTATGCTGTTGTGGGAAGGGTGTATATTGGTTGTGATCAATTACTCTTTCCGAGACAAAAAGTTGCTCTTCCAAAAAGTAGCTGCCAAATCCATACTGACCATCATGTTCATTTGCCTCTTCTTCAGTAATATGACTGGATCCAAGAATAAAATCTGCAAATCTGTGAGTTTCATAAGATTACTCCGTGAGCTGCTAAAGTGGACATTTTTCTGTACTTTTAAAAACTATAATTTTGGTTAATGTACAGCAGGCTTGAATACAGATGCATCAGAGAAGAAGAAAATTGCCCACACTTCTTATAGCCTAATTAAGATGTTCAAGCTCTGTTGACTGAATTGGTTCATTTGATTTTATAAATCTAAAACACATAACTGACTTTACTGTGAATAGTGTAATTGTTCAGTCCGTGGGTCAAACAATAAGATTGATTAAAATGTACACACACCATTGGATGGGGTGCTGTGGTTGGCTTTTGTTGGTTGGCCAATCACATTCTCAGATGGAGATGTCTGATCAACCTATATGGTCCACATTCATATTATGAATATTCCATCATATTTTAGCTACTGCGCTTGCAGTAGGGGCAGGGCTGGAGCCTAATGGAGCCCCTAAAGCAGGGGCAGCGCTGGAGCCTAATAGTGTGATTGGCGAGTACCTCCCACTACTTAATCACCCCTAGACATTAACGAGCCTATATTGCCCCTTTAAAGGACCAGTAATGCCAGAATAATACAAATTCACATTTAGATTGACATGGCACTTATTCCAACACCGCTCTTATAAAAATATTTTTTCAAAGCCGAATTCATGAACTTTGTTGCTGCCTGTTAGCAGCTATGATGGCTGTGGTGCTTAAGCAAACCTCACTCAATCCCATTGTTTTTTATGGAACTTTAGAGAATACATATTCTCATACAGTGCCCCAGAAAGCCACATTTGTAAGTTAAAGGGGAACTCGAGGCTTATTCTTCTAGGGGTGATTATTGAAAGTGGGAGGGGGGGTTTAAATACTTACGGATGACTTTCCTCCAGTGTTTCCCCCTGCTTGTCCCAGCACCAATCTTTTCTTCTCTACGCAGCGCTGCAATCTTCTTCACTTCATACTTCCTCTTGAAAATTGATGAGTCTGACAAGTGCAGAAGCAGTATTACGGCAGAATATTGCCAGGGGTGAAGAGGATTGCAGCGCTGCATGAAGAAGAAAAGAAGATCGTTGTTGTGACAAGCAGGTAACCTCCCCTCTGGAATCGATCCTAGAGGAACGATCATTTGGTGCCACTTTTTAGATATGATACTTTCTAGACATCGTTTAGAATTTTCATAAGCACAGACCGAATATATAGTAATTGTAAAGGATTTTTAAATAAGGCATTATCATAAAGTCCACTTTATAAAATAGGACTTTAGCAATATTTGAATCTGACACATAGATCCATTTCATTCAGTGAATCCTTGCTCCTTAGAGCTGCTTCTTTGTTTACTCAAGGCTACCAGCTATTTCTTTCAGATTATGGTGTACCTTTTAGGCGATGACAGCCGAGATACTGTAAGCCAGGAGTTAAATTCTGGGCTCCTGCAGAATGAACGAAGTTCTTCCAGGGCCTTGGAAGTTTCTGCATCCACCTGCTCCCGATACTCTTCTTCTGTAAGCAATCTAACCTCTAGTTTCTTAGGTTTGAGGGAAGATTTAATTTTTCTGAATATAAAAGATAATATAAACAAGATTGTAAAGATTATTCAGATCTTTCTATTCACTTTATACTATATCATGAATACAGCATGAATCCTTAATATATCCACAGCTGAATAAAACACCTTGTAACAGCTCTTACTTTAAATATAAACCAAAGAAATGAATCCCTTTTAAGTGTGGCAAATTTCTATCAGTGGAAGCACAGCTCTCACACTACAATATAGCCACATTAGCACTTGCCAAGCAGAGGAAATGAATAGAATGGGTCTGTTTGCAGCACAGACCCCATAGGAATTGGGGACTACAAGCAGGTGCTCAATTTGCACACCACTAAAACTGGACTTGCAAACGTAATGAAATGACATTATTTTGGAAGGGACTATTTAAATATTTTTCAACTGATGTTGTAATATCCAATGTCCTTTCTTTTATAACTTGCTCTCTCAGGGTACTTGATGAAATCCTTCACCATAATGTGTATATTCTTCCCTATAGATTTCTATTAGGATAAAAGCTATAGCACTTTGTTGTTTGAGGCCTTGGCCACCTACACTGGCATCCTGTATAGCCGCCAAGATAGAGAGGTCTGGAATGATGCAAACATTGCCTCTTTAGTAATAGACCTTTCTAAGCATGTGATTCTGTTGTCATGTCCCACACCATGTGTTTATAATGTGTTATACTATGGGTATATGTCAAATCCCTGACTTTCTAAAAATCTACATCAGGCCTCTTATGGCAGTTTTCTACTTTCATAAACTGCAGCTTTATAGGTCAAGAGCTTTCCTCAATTTGTATAATTTACTTTCCTTTAAAATGCTATCTTGCACATGAAATGCTTTATCCCTTAAAGAAATACTAACTTTTCTTAAAATATATGCTCCTCGGTGTAACAGAAAACTGTCCTATGTTTTACTATGGTTAAATCATTTCCAGATATCAATTCAATTAATCCCGTTATATGTACAAACAAACATTAATGCACTAGTCACTTAAGAAATTCAGTTTTTGGAAATTGGCCTGTATAAAAAATAATAATGAAATAATAAAATCACAGCATATTATATTTTTATAAAATAAATTCCCCCAATTTCGCTAGCTGGGATTTCACCAATATTCATTGTATGTTAAAGTAATAAGTAAACAAGGAATAGCGCAAATAATAAGTACTTCATGAAGCATGAAACTAGCAATCAAAAACAGCATACCTAAGCTAAACTAAAACATGCAGGCACAGAGACAAATTACACAAATTGTCTTGTATGAAATCATGTGATAGAATCATTTTAACATGAAAATCTGGTTGGGTAATGGCACCTGTGTTGAAATAGATGCTTAGCCCATGGGGCTACAGAACAGGAGGTATATAATTAGCCAATACTTCAACTGCAGTGTCTTCTAGGGAAAGGTTTGGATAAGAAGCAGAGCTTATTTATGACAGATTGTACAGTTCTGGATTATTAAAGGCAACAATCTCTGCTCAATTATGTCAAATAATAAAATAAAAATTGTCTCAAGTTGCAGAAACATAGTATGGGTAAATAATTCTCGGTGACATTATCCTACCAATAAAGTGCTGCCTTAATGTGCCAATATAGCAAGTGATCTTTTGTGGAAAAACTGCATTTTTTTTTCACAATGTTCACAAGAAAGTTGAATGACCTTTATTTCATCAGAGTTCAGCAGTAAAAGACACCAACCAAAGTAAGTATCCCAATCAAAATGCGCGTCAAGGTGTTTTTAGCTGAGTTTTTTTTTTTTAATTTGGGGGAAGAGTCTGACATACATGGATTTTGTAATTTCCCCTTTTAGAAAAAGGAATTAAATTCTATTCCAAAATATCTCTCAAACCCCTACATGGAATAAAACAAGACCTCAATAAACTTGTTCCGATCCAAGATACCAACCTGCAAGTATAACATACTGCATTTAAAGGATAATGTAGTCCCTTGGAAGAGATGAGAACAGCGATGGCTGCACAGGCAACTTCCGGAAAGGTCAGGCCAAAATAAATTAAGAGGCAGGCTATGAACTGCAGGGTCCAAGTGAAGAGGCGTATGCTCTGCTGGCTAGTCAGGGGGCCATGTCTATGACAGGCTGCAAAACTGAGTAATCCTGATGTCACAATATATCCTTTGAATGAGAAATTTTAAATGATATTTTATTAAAAGTTTAGTGGGATTTTAGTCACTTATTGCATGCTGCAATGCATGGCATAAGGAGTGAGTAAATGCTGACTTCAAAAGGAAAACATGTTTTAATGTTCTTTTATATAGCTAGAAATGAATAACAGACTCATAACAACATTCACAGAAACCGTTAAAATTAATTGGAGTAGAAAATGTTCTCAGTGGCCAAGCTCAAAGGCTGTAAACTTTATTAATGCATATACATAATTTTTTTAGGCAGTGTTTTAAAGACATTGGCTACCATTCATATCCACTTGATAACACATTACCAGATCTTTAGGCTGAAGTGCTTAGCAGGCAACTGGAATGACTATTTACATACAGTGCCTTGTGAAAATATTCGGCCCCGTTGAACTTTTCTAAAATTTGAATTTTTTGGTGAAGAATCAACAAGTGGGACACAGTTGTGAAGTGGAACGAAATTTATTGGTTATTTTAACCCTTTCCATACCAGCCAAAAAATTTTTTGTTCACCACCTGTTCCCAAGCACTTTTTTTGAATTTTGCGCTGTATGTGTTTAACTAAGGTTTTCG
>JAKJJM010032380.1:0-18568 GCA_021901965.1 Pipa carvalhoi
CCGCCCGGGGGGGCCCCCCCCCCCCCCCCCCTCGCGAGTCCCTCTGCTCAAACTGATTCTGCACACAGGAAGGCTGACACAGGAAGGAAGGCTTGTAGGAGGACTTGCTTGCCAATCAAGTAAGCCGCGCCTCCTGCTACAGCTCCTACAGCCTTTCTATCCGACACAGTCTGCAGTGTCAAGCTGACAATCAGAGAGAGGAGGCAAAATGACAGACAAAGGTACATTTTTTTTTAATGGAAGTGTATTACAAAAATGTTCCTATTGACTGTCTCTATTTTATAAACTAAAGTTGTTTGGAGGTGATAGGTGCACATTCAGTAGGACAGTGCAGAGACTACATAGTGATTCTGGATTTTTTAATACCACCATTTAGGAGGCAGATAGGTGTACTACTTATATATGTGTTTGTGTGTAGGTATCTTTAGTTCTTCTTTATTGATTAGCAGCATAGATCATACATTACCACCTTTCCTTGTTGAGGTAAGGGCACAGCAACATATTAACACATTCCGTATGAATATCCATTAAAAGGGGTTAGGACAACTCCCAGAGCACTCTTCAGACCTATTTGCCACTCCAACCCCTACTGTGCTATATATACTCTGCAATGTAAATCAGATGCTCGCTTTTCTGAAAATTCTTGGTGGGTTCGAAGTACCCCTTCTTTAACTAGTCATTAACTCTCATCTTTGAGCTGGTCTAACACAAGAAATTACCCTAATACTATTTGCAGTCTCTTTTTACAACAAGGGTTGGGAGAAAAGTGTAGGTTTCCTCCCAAAAAAGACTATATAGGTAGAAATAGGTGACACTCCTACAGTTAGATTGAGCATGGGCACTCCAATCCCAGGAAAAGGTCAGATATGCGCACTCTTCTCACTGACTGTACCATCTATTTATATCAAAATGAAACATGAAGGTAAAACATAGCCATTTACATTCTACACTTATTTAACTCCTTTTAACCCTGAGAAACAAACTCAGTGCAGGGAACTAAATTGTGTTCATTGCAGTGAGAATTTTGACTGGAAATCCTTGACAAAATGCCCCTCAACCCCTTTCCCTCAAATGTATAGACAATTTCCCCTATTCTTTTACCTTTCCTTGCAGACATTTTTAACATCTCCACCTCATCCACCATTTCTCAGCACCATATAAACACGCAACCATCCCACCCATCCTGAAATCGCTATCACTGGATCCAACCTTCCCTTCAAGCTACCTTTCTATCTCTTATCTTTTGTTTACCTCCAAACTCCTAGTACATTTATTCTTTGCACGTCTGACTCACCTTAACTATTCCCACTTCCTCCTTGAGTCCATTCAATCCAAATTTTACACCACACACTTCACTGAAACTGCTGTAACTGAAGTTAATAACACTATCCTTACTATCAAATCTTTTTGCTGCCTTTGTCACAGTATCACCCTTACACAGCGCTATCCTGGTTCTCCTCTGCCCTAACAAACCAATCCTTTAATGTCGCATTTGCAGGTTCCAGCTCCTCTCCGCCTCTTCCCTATAAGTTGGGGTTCAACAAAGGGATAGTCCTTGGTCCCCTGTTATTTTAAAATTGTTCAGTGCTGCGTAACCTAGAAATAAAAATATACATACATTCATGCAATCTACACTTCTTACTTTGGTTGTTTACTTAGCAATTTTTTACTTCAGTATCATTTTTGTGCTGATGACACTTAGCTTTTTATCTTCTCCAACATCCAAACCTTGAAATTCTTCTTGAACAGGGGTGGGCAAACTATGGCCCGTGGGTCAAATCCGGGAAACAAATCTTTGGCCCGGCCCTTCTGCCAACGTTGGGTGACAGGACCAGGCCGTGGGGTAGGCAGTTGTGCTTACCCCCCTCCTCCCTGTCCCGGCTCCTTAGTGCTACAGCGATTCTCTCACAGGAAGTTGAAAGCTTTCAACCTCTGTGAGAGAGGAACGCTGTAGTGCTAAGCGCTAGATCAGACTGGGTAGGGACAGGGAGAAGGAGGGGGTGAGCACCAAGATAGCGCCCCCCTGCTTCAGAGGGTAGGGAGTAGGAAGGAGGGGGGGTAGCACAGTGGAGGTGGGGGGTTGCGCAGCATGGGGGAAGTCTGGACCTCTAAAGCCATTCCTATTTCTCATGTGGCCCCATGGGAAAATTTAATTGCCCACTCTTGTTCTTGAAGATACACCTCCTTAAATTAGCCTACCCTAATTCTTAACTTCTGAATCAGTCTTATTTATTGTGTTTGTTTCATGTCTTCATCTGCTCATATGTATATAACATACTTCTCCCTGTGAGGCTGTCTTCACCATAAGGTATAATTGCAATTATACCTGTTAGTTGCACTAAAATAAGTGATTGATTGACTGGTCCAGCATTCAGGCTTTTTATGTATGTATAACTTTATTTATAAAGAGCCACAAAATTACGCAGCGCTGTACAATTTAACAGCACAAATACAATACAGACATGGGAAAAATGCAATAAACACTACAAGTGTAGTATCATAAGGATAGTTCAATTAAGTGCTAGATTGTGGATGACACAAGGTTGGAGGTCCCTGCCCCGTAGAGCTTACAGTCTAAATGGGAGGAAGACATTACATATATAGATAGGAGTGGAATAAGAGCTGTACCCATGTGCCGAAACACAGATCAATAAATACAAATATTAAGCATAAATAACTAAATGAGGATACAGTAAAATATATACATAAAATATCAGTGGTAGTGCTCCAAAAGGTAGGATTTCAGTTTGGTTTTAAAAGTACAGAGGAAATGTTCCTGGCAAAGATAAAGTGGAATAGTATTCTAGATGTGGGGTGCAGAGAGAGAAAAGGGTTTGAGGTGAGAGAGGGCAGTCTTGGTGTGTGGCATGTAAAGCTGGTTACTTTGGGAGGAGCGCAGTTGACGCTGAGGAATGTACGGGCATATGAGTGAGGAAATGTAGGGGGGGTGGCAGCAGAGTGAAATGCCTTAAATGTCAAAAGGAGAACACTGTAAATGATTTGTTTGTTCACAGGGAGCCAAGGAGCAAAGAGAGATGTGGTGAAAGGCTGTCCCCTCTGGGGAAATTGGGAGAGAATTCTGGCAGCAGAGTTTAGAATAAACTGGAGCAGGGAGAGACAGGAAGCTGGAAGGCCAGATAGAAGAACATTGCAGTAGTCCAAGCGGGATAGGACAAGAGCATGCATGAGTGTGTTAGCAGTGGAGCGAGAGAGGAAGACATATCTTGGCAATGTTGTGAAGGAAAAATCGACAGGTTTTAGCAGTGTTGGAGATGTGTAGAGAGAACAGAGTGTACGTCACCTTGTGGTTACTTTTGAGAGGTTACAGGGTTGATGATGGCACCATCAACTAGAATGGAAAAGGAAGGAGTGGGCGCTTGGCCATCCACGAGGAGATTGCCAGGAGACAGTTGGAAATTTGAGTCTGTATTTCAGGTGTTGGCACAGGAGTGGATAAGTAAATTTGGGTATCCTCTGCATACAAGTGATACTGAAGACCAAATGTGTTGATGATATCACCTAAGGAAAGAGTGTACAGGGAAAACAGGAGGAGGCCAAGGACAGAGCCTTGGGCACCACCATCCTAAGAGGGACAGGAGAAGAGGTATCATTAGCATGGGAGACAAAAAAGGAAAGATAGGAAGCCAGCCAAGATGCAGCTTGATTACGGACCCCAAGCGCATGGAGAATTTGAATAAGAGAGTGATTAACGGTGTCAAATATAGTGGAAAGGTGTTGGAGAATTAGGACAGAAAAGTGACCCATGGCATTGGTAGCCTGGAGGCCATTTGCAAGTTTACAAAGGGCAGTCTCCATCGAGTGCTCCGGCCTAAAACCAGACTGCAGAAGATCCAGGAGATTGTGTGCATGCAAGTAGTTAGCAAGGTGGGTATAGGCAAGCCGTTCTGGAAGTTTAGAAAACAAAGGAAGGAGAGAGGATGGTAGTTAGCGAGACATGCAGAGTCCAGTGTAGATTTTTTAAGAATGGGTTTAATACAGGCCTATTAGAACATAGAAAGAAAAGTTCCACAGGACAGGGAAGAGTTGAACAAGTGCGTTAGGGCAGGCACAAGGACAGAATCACAACAATTAATTAAAGAAGAAGGCATGGGGTCAAGCAAGCATGTAGTGAAGAGAGAAGTTTATAGATTTCAGCCTGAGTAGCAAGAGAGAGAATTAGAAGCTCAGATGGGGATGTTGGTAGAACAATGTCTGCGTCATTATACCCCACTGAAGATCCTGTGCTGGAACACTGTTGTCCATATTTATCCCTTCTGTATCATTTCTTATTTTATTTTAGCCTGTACATTTTAGTGGGCAGAAACTGCTTACTATCAGTTTGTTCTTGCGTTTTTTTACCATAGTCTACAGCTTTGTGGAATATGATGCTGCCTTAAAAATAAATTTTAATATATATAACTGCATGGAATACAAAAAGTAAGGCTTCCAGCAGAAGAAATAAGGGTGTTTGGTGCCCTACTTCCCCCAAATATGTCCATGGCAGCAGTCTTAGTTTAATTATTGTTACTGTGGCTTATCCATGATTAACATTGCTGAATTTACCTGGTATAGGGCACCCATGCAGTACAATTCCACTTTAAGTGTTTGGGGTATCCTATGGAAGGATTTGGCCTGCTTTTTAGTTTACATTTATGTTCACGGATCTCTAAAATCCCCACACATTTTTCAAGTTTCATAGACTTGCCTGTTTTGCTGCAGATAATACTACAGTGGTTTTTTGTTTGTAATTATTTATCTAGAAATTTCCTGTTTGAGCTTCAAGCTTACACAGATAACCACTTTCAGATTTCCTACCTTTGCTACTGTTTGTTGCCATTCGATAACAGCACAGTACACTACTAATCTTGGTTTCAACTTCCCAAACATTTTTCAAGTACATTTTGTGCCCATTCGATGAACCTGGAACTCCATAAGGCTAGGGTCACACTGACATATAGGTGCGCGTAATTTAAAAACGAAAAAAAAAAATACGCGTTGAGAAAAAAAAAATTTAACGTAATGACTAATACATGTACACTGTCACACTTGCGTTTCATAGTGAGGAACATGCGCTAGAACAGCGGTCCCCAACCTTTTCTGGATCGAGGACTGGTTCCCTGGCCCAGAAGGAGAGTTGACGGACTGCTAGGAGGGTGGGCGGGGCCAAACGTCACTGACAGTCGCATGATGGTGATTCGCTTCACAATCAGGCAGCCCAGTACAGAGGGGCCTGCAAACCGGTAGCAGTTCATGGCCCAGCATTTGGGGACCCCTGCGCTAGAATACTTCATGTGGCGTTTTGCAAGCGTATGGACACGAACAATGCAACAGAATTAGTAGCAATAGGAATTGAATAATAGCAGTCACACGGGGAAGAAAAGCGACACATAAATGCCTATTGCTTATATATAAAACACGTCCCTAAAATGTAAATGTGCGTGCGTATTTTCGCAACACACTTTTTTTTTTTAAATGAGTGTACATATATGCTAGTGTGTCACTAGCCTAAGTATACTTATTTTTTCTCATCAATTGAGTAGAATTAGGGTGCAAAGTAGGTCATAGAGGAAAAAGGCATTTGGGTGTACCTTAAACACTCCAATAGCACTATTCCCTGCCCCTCACCAAGACAGATAAAAAAGGTTATGAAGATTGTGTCTGACCCTTATCTTTAACATAAAGCAGCACTACTTTACCAGGCTGAATACAATGACTTTGACCTTTCCTTGTACTCTTGATCCAGTTCGTTGCCTTCTGCTTGCAGATTCTTAAGTGGTTAGACTTTGTTTGATAATGAAAGATTGAAGTCATTTGAAAACAGTAATGCAGACTTGATAGAGAAATTAAGTTTGCTGTAAGGCTGGGTTTACACAAGCTGATTTTCAACTGAATTTTTTTTTATTTAGGCTGATTTATAGCCTATCTCGCAAAACACAATAGCCTGTGTGTATTATCCCACAGGAAACAATGGATACTGTTTTCTTTAAACTCAGCTGAATCTCAGCTAGTGTGAACCCAGCTGAAAACTGCTCCACTGAACCTCCTCTATACATCTTTCTGAGATTATTTATGTATTTTTTTTTGCCCAGTAAGCTCCTCATTCAGTTTGTTAAATCCAGGTATATGTAAAACTGAAAGAAACATTTAATTAATTGGCCAATTCTAACAAGAGAACCATGTCCCGAATAAAGGTGGCATCTGAGGATCAATCAATCAATCCTCGATAAAGTAAAGAGATCACATGATTCCGAATTAGTTTTTTTAAATAGACAAATAGCGGTGTAATTTTCTACAATAGTAAAACTTTGTCACCTTGATTGTCATTTTCTGTCTTTTAATAGCATTATTCTGCCACTTAAAACCTGTCGCACGTGAATGTCACTTGCCCAAATATTTCCTGAGAGCCAGTTAAAGTGCACCTTTCAGCTTGAAACAACATTAGTACATACAAAAATGTTCCTATAGACTGTCTATTTTAATAAAGTTCTATTAAAAAAAAATGTACCTTTCTCTATCGTTTTGCCTCCTGTCTCTGCCTGTTGGCTTGACGCTGCAGGCTTGTGTTGGATAGAAAACTGTAGGAGGAGGCATGGCTTACTTGACTGACAAGCGCCTCCTACCAACCTGCCCGTGTCAGCCTTCCTGTGTGCAGTCTGTGAGCAGAGGTAATCGCGAGCGGGGTGGGGGGGGGGCGAGGCGAGAAAGACATCAGGAAGTCACTAAGGCTCTGGTCTTAGGGGGTGTGTGTATTATGGTTGATTGGCAGGTTGGGCACAAGATGGCAGCTCCCACAGCTTGAAATCGGGTCAAGTTTACAGTGAGTATAAATTAACTATCCTAACGATTTTTTTCCCCCAAAACTGTTTCATTTATGTTATATAATCACTGACTATGTAAAAATGTTAAAATCAGGAACTGGCAGGTGCACTTTAAAGAAAAACTACACCAGAACTATATGCCATATTTTTATGGAAAGCTTACCTTTTGACATGTTGATCCAGCAAGGAAACTTTGTAATTTGCAAATACTGTTGAAATCAAAGCTGCATTATGTTTCTTAATCGCTGTTACATTTTATAGGTAGCAGCTGGCAGTGGTTAGCCATACAGTGCACATTTGTTAGTGGCGCATTCTTAGTTTTAACTGCATTCGTCTGTACTGCCACAAAAAATCCAGGTGTTGCCATATCCTTAAAACAATACCTTCCAACTCTCCAGGGGGAGCAGCAGGCAGTGAGCCATCAGGTGCACAGAAGGGGGAGGCAAGGGGAATTGGGACTGTGGGACAGAGCCTGAAAGATTTGACTGTCCTGCTGAGTCAGGGGCGCTTGGGGGTTAAACTTTAGATGTTCTGCTTTATGATGATTCTAATAATTATATGAAATGGGTAATGTTTGGCTATAATGTCTGACTTACTACGGACCATTTTGAGGCCTTATATTTCCATTCAGAACTTGCGTTTAAACAAAAGCATTGACCTGCTTACTGTTTTGTGTTTCATTTTTCACTAGTATTTGTTTTTTGGTTTGTTTATTTGATTGACTACATCTAAAAGGAGGATTAAAACTGCTGGTAAAGGGTGCTTGTATTTTCCAATTTAAAAAGATTTCCTGGCCTTCCTCAGTGTGCTAACAGGATGTTCACAAAAGAGATTGTTGAAGGGGCCAGATGGTTGTCAGGGATTAGACAAGTGTGTGTAAAAATACATAGCAATCTGGCATGTGGTCTGTAGCAGACACTACTATCACTGTTGTAATGACTGCCATGTTAAGAATAACTGTAGCCCTTTGTAATGCCAGCTGACATGTCCTTGTCTATAGATTTATTCATTTAAATCACATATTAGCTTCTGCATTCAAGATGATTGAATTTTTTGTTCTTCAAACAAGTCCACAGAACTGTCTGAAATGTTGCTCTTGTCAGTCTTTAGTTGATATATGTTGATAGACCTGAAGAAAAAGTGATCTCTTATGGGTTTTTGGCCAGGACAAAGAGGTACAGGTGATATTTAACATTGGGCGATTACTGAGAAACGCCCTCACAATCAGATAATTTAAATGATGCTTCAGACAACAGCACCAGATTGAAAACTATCTGGGTAATTATATTACATGGCCATTGTGGCCAGGGTTTTTTCATTTTAAATAAAAAAAAAACAAACAAATTAAATATTACAGCCAATACTAATGATCGTTATTTAATTCTAATAAAGTACAAATAACGTTTATACTATTTTTAAACTTGTTAATTACTTGAAATACATTACAGCACTGGTTGTGTGGGCCTTGAGCTTATTTTTCCTTTCGTAGTTCTATCACTACAGACTACTGTTAAAACAAAGAATATCTTTAAAGTTGAATTTCTTATTCATAGTATTCTGTGGTTTCAGCTATCTTTTTTTTTTTTTTTTTTTTTAAAGGCTTGTTCTTGTTCTTCACTCTCTCTTCTGAATCATACCTGAGCTGATTTGGGTCACTAGTCCCCTACTTACTCCCTCTTTCTTTGAGTCAGAGTAGTACGTTTAGATTTTATTTTTTCATTTTGGTCTGAAGCATTGCTTTGTACCAGCAGGTGGTATGTATTGAACAATTACTATACATTATTGAGCTGTAATAAGGAGCTTACATTATGTAATACAGTCTAGTCTGTCTTCTTTTTAGCATCTGACTGGTCCGCCAGGACACCCGACAGGCCAGCCCGACCCCCCCTTGCAGGGCTTCCCAGTGGGCCACTATGCCCTAGTCCATCACTGCTTCTGTGAGAAGGGCAGTGTTGTGTGACTTGCATGTTATATTTTTTCTTCACCTGAGGAAGGGTCGTTACACACCCGAAATGCTGTGTGTTTGACACTCTGCAATAAATGGGTGTATGCACTACAGTTGAGCGTCCTGTTATACTTTTTTTTTTACACACGTTTGACTTTGTTTTTTTCTGGTGCCCATGAAAAGGCCTGCTTCTTCATAATAGCATTCTTGAGCTGTTATGTTTTTTGCTGCAGATGTTTTTTTTTCTCCCCACAGAGTAATAGGACCTAACAATTAAGATAGTGTTTATAGTACCAATTATATAGCATATAATATTTTAACAGTTTCAATTCATGTTTTCATTCATAGCTTTAGGAATCTGCTATCCGCCAGCACCAATATATCTCTCTCTATCTGTAACAACGACTTCTTGTATATTTATACTAATGACTTGTTCTGTTATTACCCAACAAAGCAAGTGATCATGCAGTCTAGCATACCTTCCAAGCTGTTGTGGGGGACAGTGGGAATATCCCCCCCCCCTTCCCCCCGACAGTGACATCACCAGCTCCTGCCCACTAATATTTGATAGGGCAGACACTTGTGGAGAAATTGCATACAGGGCAGAGGGGAGGACAAGTGCTTGGGATTCGGGGTGAATGACCCACAACAGACACAAAAATCTGGACACTCCCACAAAATCTGGGACACTTGGAGGGGGGGTGGGGTACGAATCTAGTGTACACAGACAACTGGTCATTGAATATTATTTGCAATATCATATGATCTAAAAATTTTACAACTTTTTTTTTTTTTTTAAAAGGATTTTCATTATTTATCATTACCATTATAGCTAGGGAAAGGCTGGAAACTAGAATGTTAAGTAGGGGGTGACATTTTTTTTTCTTTCTAAATGGTTGTAGAAAAACAGACAAATATTTGGCTTAGTTGACAGTTAAAAAACACTCAGTGATTATATATTATTGGGGATAATAAGCATTTCTTGTTTTTTTATTTTATTTCATTAAAACAATTTTAAGTGTTTGAAAAACATTAATATCCATATCAGCATACATAACTAACTAAACATTATGATTTATGCCTTAGGGTGACTGTGTCTTAACCGTTCAGCTTACTGAAGAAAATGAATTAGTAGATGATGTTGTTTTCTACCTTCTGTTTGTCGGCTCCACATGCAAGCATCTAACAAGCACACGGAAAGTCAGTTCTGCAACCCTAGAATCCATCACCCCAGGTGAGAACTGATTAACCATCTTAGCTTAGAGAAAGTAACAATGTCTCTCTCAATTTTTGTAGCCTTTTTCAATTAAAGGGGAATTAAAGTTTGTTAGGACTATGGGTGATCAACAACTGACTGGGTTTTCCCCCCACCGGGAGATCCCACCCTGATGCTGGCAGTATCATGTGACACATCTGGCAACAGGAGATGAGATAAGAGCCATGTCAGGCTTGCCTGCTGGAAGGGTTCCCCTCTGGGGTCCAGGCACAGCACAAATTTTCCTGGTGTCCACGTCGTCCCGTCCGACACTTTGGGTGATGCTTACGGGAGGAAAATACATACCTACAGGGGTTTTAGTTTCCAGTGTTCCCTCCTGCTCTCAATTCTGCGCTTAGAAGAGAACACACCGGAAGCCACACACCACCATAATACTAAAGCCATGCGTACTATCGCAAGAGCATACCTGTTTATTGTTTATTTTACATGTCATTGTAACAATGTAAGAGCATACCTGTTTATTGTTTATTTTACATGTCATTGTAACAATGTAAGAGCATACCTGTTTATTGTTTATTTTACATGTCATTGTAACAATGTAATCCTCAAAAACATCTTAATGTTTGTGTAAGTTCATGATTTTGTGTTGGTCCGTATTTGTTACCATGTTAGGTCGCTGTACCACTGCTGTAAATGTGGTGCATGAGTAATTTTAACCATTCTCCTTGCAGTTTTAATGGGACCAGCTCAATGCTTTGGGGATTTGTGGTTTAATCACTTAGCTTTGGATAGGTAGAAAAGAGAAGTGTTCTATTTCTCTGGATTGACATTAAACACAAAAAAAGGTAATATTTAAATTAAAGCAAGGAGTTACATGTTAACTAGCCAGACTATTTTCTCTGTCCTTTCAGTGTAGGCCAAATATTTAATGAAAATAACTGTAGCAAAAACATGAAAAAAAAAAACTTCTGAAACTAAAAAGAATTTTGTAGCTTTGAGGCATTGTTTTTATTTTAAAGCTGGGAATTGAAGTGTGATTTGAAAACCATTTGTTTACATATAACCAATGACTTGTGCAGCATTTGCCATGAGTGAATAATTCTCCATGCACAAAAGACATGTTATATTGTGTGTACAGTCAACTCTTGGGCAGAATTTATTTAACTGTATCCCTGGAGGCTTTATCTTTCAGCTGTGCTTAGTTAAAGGTATGATTTGGTAAGATTAGTTTGACCTTTTACACTACTTAGTCGTACAAAATCATTCCCTTTAATTTGGATACATATAAAATACTTGCTAGCTTATAGCAGAAAACAATATAGTGATTAAGTTCCTAGTAACTAGTAAATAACTGTGCCACATTTGTTTTGTATAGTTTTAGGCTGAGCTGTTTACCCATTAGCTCAGTGG
The DNA here is from genome assembly GCA_021901965.1 of Pipa carvalhoi. Lineage (NCBI taxonomy): Eukaryota > Metazoa > Chordata > Amphibia > Anura > Pipidae > Pipa > Pipa carvalhoi. Next base: position 11,390 of record JAKJJM010032380.1, read on the forward strand.
TATTTAGCTAGTGGTCCATTGCCCAGCATTTGGGGACCCCTGTTATAGAATGTCTCTTCCTAGTGCTGAAAATTTGGTACAGCTTTCTGTAGCACTACATTTCCCAATGTACAAAGTGTGGTAGTGTTGCCATCCCCAGCATTTTCTGTATTATAATTAGGTATAAAAAAGGTAGCTAAAGATCTTTTATGACAATGCATGCACATTTTCTTTCCCCTCAATCTGTTAAGCTTTTCAGACATATAGACTGTCTTCCTGCTTAGTTTGACAATTTTAAAAAGTTAATGTTTTCATACGTGTAAAAAGTTATATCATTAATGAAAGACTCTAGTTTTTAACCACTGTGATGAGACTGTACCAGTAGGAATACCATATGCTGTTTTTCTCTGTGTTGTTAGTAACCAACCAATATGTCACCGACTCTGCATATTTCACACCACTTTTCTGAAGCTCAAGATATATAAACAACCTATAGTTGCTAAAACAATGTTGGCTAGTGGTCCAAATACTGTGTACTTAGTATTTTTTTCCCCCAATTTTAACTATGTAATATATAAAAGACATGCAGCTAGTGAGGAAAACCTTGTTTTATAGAAACAGTGTAAACCACCTGAAATCAGTACTTACATTTTTATAGGCTGATGTGACTTACCCTTGTATGTCTATAAGTGATCATCTGCAGTCTTCAGTTATTCCAATGGCAAGCAGACTTATATGCAAATCCATGGTACAGTGCCCACCAAACTTAACTTTGCCAACACTGCATTTGTAGCCAGGTGACATATTTTACATAGTGAGCATACATTGAACTTTTCCATGCTATAATCTGTAGTGGACTTGTGTGTGCATATCTCCCAATATAGCAGGGGGAACAATGGGACATCCCCCCCGCGCTGCTGAGGCTGGCGGTGCACTGCCTTCCGAACTCCCCCATCTGATTTGGTATGTGGTGGGGATGTCAGCCATCAGGTACAGGGAAGGTGGACCAAAAGGGAATTGGGAACTATGCAGAAGGGCTGGGAATCAGGGTATAGGGCCAGAAAAACAGACTGTCCAGCTGAATCCAGGACAGTTGGTAGGCATGTCAGTGGGCACAGGGTGTGCAAAGTGATGCCCGATTTTGGCAAAATAGTTTTACACAACATGACTGAAACTTACCTTTAGTTGATTCCTCGGTGAAAGGATACAATTCCATACTGAACCGTATAAAAGTTTGAAAAATAGTCACTGTTTCATGATTGTTTTTGCACCTGACAACAATTATAAAGATAAATTGAAGCGAAAGAACTGAACATTTATTTTTAGTAAACAAATATGATGCATCAGGTATTGATATATAGCATGCCCTTAATTTCACATGCAGTAAGTTGGACAGCTATCAAATATGTAACTGGGCACTAAACTCAGATTTTCATTTCCAGAACGAGTTCATATGAAGTATGTATATACACTGAAGTTTTAACTTTTACCTCCTAGTCCTCCAAACGGTAAATTGTCATTCCCTGGCTTAGCTAAATACTTGTGGGTCTCCCCTTACATACAAGAGGCGGTACAGTTCTTGGGTTTTTTATTTGCACTCTGGCATGATCAGTGCGGGAACCTAGAGTTCTTTTAGCAACACCAGTGGTCTCCTTTATCTTAGGTTCTGCTGATAGCTGTGCAAATGTGAGTTGTGCTCAGACCTCAAGATCAAAGCGGCTCACACATGCACAGTTGTACACTATGCTTGAGGCAAAGAAAAGGGGGCAGTCTTAAGCCCCTGCATCAGCATCTTCCAAGTCCTTTGCTTCCAAGTGAAACATGGGGCTGACTGGGAAACCTCAGAGTTGTGGTTTTTGTTTCATCTAACTCAGCACAGGCAAGTGACGCTGTGTGCCAGTGTTAAGCTTGACTTACTACTGACTAGGCATTAAAGAAAGTTGATTATGATGAAAAGGAATTAAGAGATCAATAAGGGGTGAAATAGATTGAGGGTATGGAGGTGAGAGAGACTGGGTAATAAAGTTTATGTATTAATTGGGATATTCTACCATCCTCTTCAACCTATATTATTTCATTATATTATCATTTATTTAAGCATGGAAGTGATTTCCACCAGCTCTGATCTAATTGGATTAAAGTTTAAATTCTGTTTAGGCAGAGTGACATTTCAGTTTATTTGACTGTGAAACTGCTCACTGAGTGCTACAGTGAGCCCATGTGATGAGGAGCTTCATATGGTATTTCCTAATGCTTTGAAGTATTTTGTGCTGTGTAACCACAACTGTTAAAAGATTTAATCATGGTCCATTATTCCAGTTCATTTATTAGGTTTCAAGTTTTGTGGTTAGGGAAATTTTTTGTTTTTGTTTCTTCCTGCCCCTAGAAAAAGTGTGATCCCATATTACAAATAGTTAGATACTGGTGTGTCATTTTGCAAGCTTGCCAAAATGGTGTATGATAAATCTTGAAATGGCAATCATAAGTGTAAATTTCTTATAGTCAGAATAAATTATATTAATATGGCCTTGTATTTATGGTTTTTGAATTAGTAGACTTGCTTTGTAGAGTTGGTTCAGTCACTATACTGAATTAAATAAACGTTGTGATCCCCAGTGAATAAGAAATGCTGGTGTCAACATGGGCACTGTTTTCTAAAGTCTTGTAACCTAAAGCAACCAATTTAACAGTTAGCATTTACTTGGCCTAGTGGAGCTGAAATAATTAAAGAAAACATCTGATTAGTTGCTACAGATTACTAGACTTAATCAGTTTCTGCTTTATATATATTGCCCTTTTTTTTTTAATTGGTTTCATCCGGAACATTTATTAAAATGGCATTATGAAATTTTGAACAACCTCAAAATACCTCTGCAGTGTTTAGAAAGTATGTGGGACATTCTCTAAACGCTTTACAAAACCAATTGAAGTGCCATAAATGCTGCAATTTACATGTTAATCTTATATTACTGCAGATACCATAATCTTTTTGCTGTGTTGAGAGGTGTTTGTAGCTGTGCTTATGATAATAAAAGTTTGTTTGCTATTGATGCATTTTTGGCCATTTTGCAAATGTACATTGCAGTTTTATCACGAAGAGGGGCTAAAATAACTAACTAATTTCATTTTTTTACATTGCTAAATCTGGTGGAAATTATTGATTTTTTGCTGATTTAACATTAAATAACTCCAGTGTGTTATAAAAAGCACATGATTTCCATTTGGATTTCTGGTTTATAAAGCTGCTGAACAGCAATTTTCACAGCAGTGCAGTAAATATTTTGGGAACCACAGAGATCTGATGAAATTTGAAACTCCCCATATCATTTTGTTTATATCCCAGACACAGTGATTTTTTTTTTTGTTATTGGAGTATTTATTTTTGGGTATTTGGAACAACATTGTTGTTACGGAATTTTAAAAGGAAAAGTATTATTTTGTATCTTGGTATTGACAAAGATATATGTTCCTGAATGAGGGGTCTATGCGTTATACAGTTGGATTGTGCTTCTGATGGTTTTGATGCCATGTTTATGAAGAATGTTTTTTGATGTGTGACCAAATGGTAAAAGGCCCCATCCATTTACTTTCACCACTTCTGGGGACTGCTTCCGCTTTTGTCACCAGGTGTTCACCATGAGAAAATAGGTCTGTGGGTGTTTCTTGAAGTAAAGCACCTGGTTAAAGAACTGAAAGTGGTATTGCAGATGAACGGGGGCTTAGCACAGGCTGTAGCAGGAGGAACTTTATCCTTATCAAGCTGCGATAATGGTATCTTACCTTTATTGCCACTTGCAGCATCACCTGTTTTGAGATCCTCTAACTATTTTCATTGCTGTTTTTAATATGGCCACTTTAATTTAAGGAACCAAAAGTGAAGCCTTTAATGTTAACGAAAACCAAAGGAAGGGCAAAAAATTGATAAATAATGTTTGAGTTTGAACTAATTAATAACGTGCTAACTAGTTTATTATGATTTCTCCTTTTTCCCCATCTCTGTGGTACAGTGCAACTTTGTTAAGTAATAGTATTGTGATAAAATGAGTGCTTGATAATGAATGGGGCCTTTTGAACATATTCCTAGTTTCCTTTTCAGCACCTGAACTGCAACAATGTACGGAAGCTTATGAAGTGAAAGATGCACCTCCGTGAGACTCCGTTATTTTGATGTCTACATGTCCTTTGATAATATACAGACATGCTTATTTACATTGTGAAAGTACAACTGCTTGTCATACTTAGATATGATTATTTTACAAAGTGAAAAAAAAAAAACACAAAAAAGGATAGAGTACTAAAAGTCATTTTTTATTTACCTTTTCCATTTGTGTCAAAGATAAACCCAACCTAATAATTATCATCTCTTGCATACAGTAGAGACAGATCAGCTATAAGAAATGATGTTTAATTGAGCTTTGGAGAGAAGCAGTTATTAGTAGTATTACATAGATCAGGATGTATAATTGTAACATCAGCATTGCTCATGGTACTGCTGAAACATTACAATTAGTAACTTGGTCAGATCTTGTAGGAATGGTGCTATCCTCAAAATGTGTGCTTTTTTTATAGTGTTTCATTTCTGTCAATTTTAAAAACATCACTGTACTCCTCTGACAGTAAAGAATTCATGAAATACTTGTTTAAAAGTATCAGGCCTTTACACAACTGTCTAATATCAAGTACTGTGCTGTTAAGCTCCCCAGAATGTCCTGATGAAAACAATTCATAGCACCTTACTATATATATATATATATATTTTTTTTCAGAATTAAAGCTACTTTAAAAAGCAGGTTACCTTGTGATTAATATAGCCTTTATGGTCCTAGGCATTAAACCTAAATGTATTATCTACTGTTGAAACACATTCAGATAGTGAATAGATGGTAAATGTATCATTTAAACTGTGAATGTTAATTGAGCAGATATGGATAAAAATCACTGTAATTAAACAGCTGTCATTTGTTTGAGGCTAAGCAGAGTGTGGTATACAAAAAAAGGTTTATTTTGTCCCTTTTGTTTTTGGCTTTCTCTTAGGTCATGATTGCTGTGAAAAAGTAAAGGTCTCTCTTTGTGCTTCCAAGAAAGATTGTTCTTTTGTATTGGCAGAAGAGGACTTTGAGTTTACTCAAGATGAGGCATATGACTCAGCGCAGTTTTTAGCTACTAATGCAGGCAACCAGCAGGCACTTATATTTGCAAGGTTCTTGGAAAGGTCAAGGCCATCTACAGGAGATGCAACAGTGCTCGATGAGAAGATCACATTGGCTTTTCAGCATCTAAATTTACCAAGTGGATGGAGTGTGCTTGGAATAGACCCAAGCATAAAAGGTATAAATTGTTTACAAAAACAATTGTCATTGATAGTACTATTTTTAACTTAACTTCCAGCCATGCTATAAATTATCACTAAAACGTATACAAATGCTTTTATGAGCTTCTGGAGGGGGTAGTGGGAAAATGAATCCTACCCCTATCCCCCACCTTTACATAAGGTTAAGATACTCCACAAGATTGAAGAATGCAATGTGTGCTAGTTAGGTTTCACAACACATTACTCAATGACTAGCAGCTAGTAACTTCACACACTGACTACTGGCCAGAAGCTTTTTACATTGCATATTGTGCAGAGGCCTGCAGCTAGTTACATTGCATGTTTCCAGCTAATTAACATTACAGAGAGCCCACTGGCTGGTAGCTATGTTTTAGGAAAATGATTTTCCTTTTTATGATCATTTATATGAGCCAGCAATGGTAAATGATCTGTATCTGAACATGCAGTATGTTGTTATAATATCTGAATTTAACAAAACACCAGAGGCAGAACTGTTTTTAGGGAGTGCACACTGGGTGATTGCCCATGGTCCCCAACACCTAAATGGGCCCGTGCAGCAAACAGGCCCATTCCGTTCACTTTCTCTGCCTGCCACTGGTCTGACGAACATACCCCATTTTAGTTATGCCCAGGGCCCCACTCTAACTAAAACTGACCCTAAACAGAAGCACTTCCTTATATGTGCCAGCAAGGTTGAGTGTTTCTTTGCCATTGGTATACATGTAGCACTATTTTCACAGTGACATAATAACCAGTACCACTGTGTGTGTGGAGGACGAAAGAAGTGTCAGTAGTCTAATCCCTCAGTCTCTGTGCGAGCAGTGTATCTAACAGGAGATGAAACCAGGACAGAGCTTTGGATGAGCATTTGTTTGCCCATTTTCTGCAGAAAGAGTAAGTGGCTATGAATGGTGAGAGGCATCGAGAAACTGTTTTGTAATAAGAAGCTGATTCACCTCAAAGAAGTAGTTCAGTAGTGCCCCTCCTGTTTACCTCTATAGTTAGACAAGGGTGCCTTGAGTCCACCAGAAAAAGCTGATTCTAAGGATTACGGAGCACTGTGTTGGAGACAATGAAGTGGGAATGCAGAGGGATAAATTAGAGGCACAGGGATTGTCCCATTCTTTTCATTTCCCACAAACTGTAAATGGAATTGCCATAGAGGTCCAATGGGAAACCTTTGCCTGAGACCACTTGGGCTTACTGAGCAGGTCTGACTGCGGTGCAAGTATGATATAGTCCCGTGACAGCTTTTTACCTGCATTTTTTTATTGTCCATTTTTACTCTTAGAAGTACTGGTTCATTTGATATTTTTTAGCGTAGGTGATTAATTTAGGTCAGTTAAAGGGATTGTTTGATAGTTATTGACAGGCAGATTATTTTTATAACAATTAAAAAAATTAGCACATTATTATTATTGAATTAATATATGTATGGCGTGTTTTACTATATGTGTATCGTGTATTGACAGAGTTATTATATGTATTTGTTACAACAAAATATCTCTTGCTTGAGCCTTGGTCTTCTAATGGATTCTCTTCTCAGTGATTTCACATTCATGCTGGGACTTCCATTTATTTATAGCTAAGCGTTGCTTTTCCGGGAGCTATAGGAAGACCTTCACTGTCTATGATTATTTGACAGATTATAATGCATTCTGTAAAAAGACAAGCTGTAAATAACTAGCTAGTATGATTATGGATACAGTTCAGAAGGGTATACAGATGGTAACTGGCAAAGTCACATGAACACTTTTAAGTGGTCAGGATGTAGTCTCCAAAGGAGAAGAGCAGGCAGCGCATAAAAAATAAAAGATAAAGAACAATCTAGTGCATTAACCTTAAATTGTAAAAATCAAAAAACACAC
>JAKJJM010032407.1:0-13208 GCA_021901965.1 Pipa carvalhoi
GTCCTGCAAAGTCACGTTGATTAGCAGAGAATTTTACCATTAGTCCCTGTTTCACTCACAAGGATTTTCAGTCTGTCTCAGCCACAGAATCACTTCCAGCCTTCTAACTCTAACCAACAACCAGTGGCTCTCCCAGCTGCCTTTTAAATAAGGCTCTAGCCTGCAGCTGAGGTGAGTTACAAAACCTGGATTGACCTCCAGCAGTAAGTTTGCACAATTGGGGCAAAATATTTCCCCTCAAATATAAAACCCTCACAAAAAATATATATACATATATATATATATATATTAGAATAACTGCAAATATTTTCACCTCTGATGACAAATTACAAAATAATAATGTATAAATTGTTATCTTTACCCTTTCTGATCTTTTAACTACAGAACTATGATCAGAGGAAGAATGGCCTTGTGTTTCATCCGAATAGGACATCTAACATATGGTAGGAAAATAAATCGTATGTATATGGTATATTTTTTTGAACAATAAAACACAAACACACACACGCGCACATATAAACCCGCGCACATACACGGCGAAATTTCCAAAAGTCAAAAATAATTTTTTGTTACCTTTTCGCCCATTTTTTGCCTGAAAATAAGGCAAAAACAGGCAAGAAGATCGAAAATTACATTTTAGACCTTTCGCCCCCATTTTTCACCTGTTTTTGGCCATTATTGCCCTTTTTTGCCCGATTTTGACATGCACATTACTACACTAAGAGTAGGTTCCCATATGACATTGCACATTAAGATACAAAGGGCAAAATTTATTAAAGTCAAAAATTATTATTTTTGACCTTTTCACCCATTTTTTGCCGCGAAAAGGGCAAAAATTACTGTATGTTTGACCTTTTTGCCCCCATTTTTTGCCCATTTTTAGCCCAAAAATTGGGCAAAAAGATCAAAAATGTAATTTTCAACCTTTCGTCTGTTTTTGCTGTAAAAAATGGGCAGAGAGGTCAAAAATTTTTTTTTCGACTTTAGTAAATTTTGCCCTAAGAGTAGGTTCCCATATGACATGCACATTAACATACTAAGAGTAGGTTCCTTTTGTTATGAGCTAAGTTGCAACACCTGCTTCTCTGGAGTTTGTGTCTGGTTGCTTATAAAACAGATGCTAAGGGCCAGATTCCGTAAGCTCTGTACTTCTGGGGAAATACCTTTGCGAAGGCATTTCCCCGAAGTGCATGAGGCGCAGCCGCTCTGTTCGCCTGCTCTTGAAGTGCATGAAGCGCAACTGCGGCTATTTGAGCGGGGCGCCTCATGCACTTTGGGGAAATGCCTTCACAAAGGCATTTCCCCAGAAGTACGGTATGGAGGTTACAGAATCTGGCCCTAAGTCTCAGCTCTCTTATCCCCTGCTGCTTCTTGCATCTGTAACATGGTAGAGATTTAAAGCTTCAGCTGCCTTGAGCCAGTTACTAAGCTTTAGGTTATGAGTGCTTCATTTCCTGCATAGAATTCCCTGATTTGTGTGTCTCTACAAGTCTCCTACACTGCCTGGCTGCAGTCCATTATGTTGTTGCAGGGTTTTCTTGTCCAGTCCATCAATAACCTTCGCCTTTGTGTCTCCTGTCTCAGGATTCCTGTTCAGTGCTTCCAGTTTGCCACTACTAATTCAGTTCTGCTGTTCCATCCTGTTATTGATACCGCTTTACAGTTTAGCTGCTCTAGTTTCTCAGTGCCCTATGTTCATGTGGTTCAGTTTAGCTGTTCTTGCTTTGAGTTCCATTACAGCCCAGCTACCAACAGTGGGGGTTACCACTACAGATAAGTTCATTCCTACTTGTGGGTTGAAGGTGATGACTAGGAGTCTCAAACTCCACTGTGGTTTAGATCCATTAGAGTCTCTCTGAGAATTACAGTATTCTTAGGCCTTTTGGGGTGTCTCAGTAAGCTTCAGGACTTAGTTGTCACATTACTGCTGTAGAATTAGACCAACAAGTAGTCTTCCTGAGTGCACAAACAGGATCAGACAGTTTTTCAGTAAACCTCATTTTACAGCATCAAAATCAGTAGGGAAAATGTGCAGATCCTCTCTCAAAGCAACGTGACATCTACCATGCCTGTGTGGGCTCATTGTGCTTTATTATATTTATTTAAAAAAGCACTAAAGAACGGTAACCATAACTAATGTGCTAAAACACCTGATAGCCTCAACTGCTATATTATGAAGCATCAAATCAGTACTTTTGGGCTGTAGTGCTATCTTATAGATCTGCTGAGGCTACTATCTGTTACTTCTATTAGCTGCAGCGCGGTTCCTTCTTTGCCGAGTTCCCCCGCCATTCTGAACTGCGGTGGTCAGTATGGGGAAGCCAGCAGTATGATTTGATTGAGGTGCACCCTTGCTAGGCAAAAGTACGCTCCCCCCGCCTCTGAGCAACAGGAGGTTTAAAAAACCTTTAGGCTCAGGCACTTGCTGCATGAATGTAATGTTCCTAGGCTCGAATAGTATTGTGAACATATATATTGCTTAATAGTTTATTTTCTATATTCCCGCTGTTCCTGTTCTCCAGTGTGTACTGCTTAGATTTCCAGTGTATCTGGTCTCTTAAAGGGATAGACCCTAGCATCCATCCAGTGTCATTTGTTCCAGTTTATCTTCTATAAGTCTCTGTCCATCTACCACCTTCAGAGGGTATACCTGGGGGTCTCAACCCTTGCGGGGTTAAGGTTGAAGACTGGGGGCTCCTTAGACTATGCGCCTCAGGTAAACCAGTGCTAACTTCATTGTGGTGAGAGGGTTCACCATCTCCTGTGACAGTATCTCAGAGCTGCCATATTGGATTCTTATTAATAGGCTAATAAGGCTAAGCTAAATAAAAATGTAATAAATATATTAGGAGACTTTTGTTCTTTTTTTATATTGCAGCATTTCATTCAAATGACCATAAACCCACATTTTGTATAAATTCTTTGATTCTTTCAGTGTAATGTACCATATGACATTTCCCAACCAATGTGGCTTTAGTATTTCATGAAATAATTAATGCTGCAAAAATAAATTATATATTTGCTTTTAAGTGCTGACCCAAGACTTGAAAACTCTTTAATAATTTAGAAAGTAATATAAGTGAAATATATTAGAAAAATGGTTTAGGATAAATGTTGAAGACTATGGTTCCCCTTTAAGGAATTTTGCATTTCTATCAGGCAATTTGCAGAAATAAATAAATAAATAAATTACATTTGTTCATTTAATTTACATGCCAGCAGCATAACAAACCCACAGTCTTTCCCTTCCAAGACACCTACTTGATTGTTTATGCTACTTTTGCATGCATTATTTCACATGGCAGCTTCACCCCCTGCAGAGAAAGTTGTTGTCATGGGTAATGACTTCTTACAATCATAATAGAGAGAGCATTTACTGCACATCTTTGTTGACATAGGATTAGAAAAAATAAAGCATATACAAAATATACTAAGGATAAAGAAATTTGTTTTCAGGGCTTCTAAGATGAAGAAAGGGGAAAAAAAAAAGTAAAACTGTGAAAAAACATGTATGTAGTCTATTTTAGTTTAAAAAGCTCAAGGCTCTTCCAATGAACCAGATTCTGATGCTCCAGAAACATATTCTACCATAGTCATATGACCGATGCTGCTCAGAGAGCCTTGAAGATGCCTGAAGCACTCTGAGCAGAAACTGTATTGCTTTACTGTTTATACTTAAAGCAAAAAAAGACACTGGGAACAATTAGACATGTTTTGCAAAGCATGGTCCTACTCCTATCTTCTATAAGGAACTGAGGCATTGTGGCTGTCCAGGACCCTCACTCAAATATAACACCTATTTTATTATCAGAACTAGAAATTAATGATTCAAAAAGATATTCAGCAAACTCTGTGATGTGGTGAATTTACAGTGGATTCAGATACTCACAATGGTCGCGGACGTATGAAGCACCACTTTTTATGCATGTGCGTGGATAATTCATCTATTAATCAAGTGCCAAAATCTGTCGAAGCAGTGAATTCATCGATTATTGTGTTAAAAATCACCATTGTTACTTTACCAGTGATGCAAATACACTTTTGACAGTCAAATTCTTCATGAATAAGCCCCAGAATTGTGAATGGCAGATAGGTAATGACTTCCTAATCAAATAAAACATTCATAGACAAACACTAGAGTAGGATATCTGATGTCATGATGTTTTGTAAAGTGGTTTACCATTTTTCTGGAATGAGGAGTTACTATTCTCCTTGTGACAGTACATCCTTTGGGATGCTTTTAGAGGGATTTATAAATATTCCATTATTCTGGTTTCCTAAGTCTTATCCATTTCACTAAATGTAGCAAAAGAATGTATGCATGAATGTAGAATAGTTTTGTGTTTGGGTAACTACTGACATACATGATGATTTCTTGGAACCCTAGTTTTAGTACTGGCAGGTAGAAAACACAGCTGGGTTTTCAAAGAGTGTGTGACAGTTTTCAAGAAAAACCCTGCAAATGATTAAGGGGTTAATGATCAAATTCTGCCTTGACCAATCAGAGCGCAGTCAGTCTGTTAAATAACCACCTTGTCCTTTGGACCCTTGCAGGAACAATTTGGCTGTTTGAGTACTGTAGGTAGAGTTAGTCATGGGTTAACGCCACAGCTTTTAACTAAGGATACATACCAGGAGGACACAAAACATGCAAACAAAAATCACATGTATTAAAAAAAAAAAAAGTTATAGAAATACATTATCAAGGATGTCCCCTTAGATAACAACGCAACAAAATTCCAAAATAAATGTAAGAAACAATAATCAAGGTTTGTAACACAACATAACATAAAATATAACAAAACACAGCAAATTCTAAATATGTGAGTCCATTTCCAGATGTACAATTCATAAAATCACCATTGAATTCTCTTACAGAATTCCTTTTACCTTAACCACTAGATATATGGGATTTGAATACACACACACATTCAAATTCCCTTTAAAATTCACACAAGTTTTATGTTTTAGACTACTGCTTATTCAAACAATTGTGCATGATGAAGCACTTTTTCTTTTAGCTAAATATATTTTTCAACAACAATATCTGTGCAGCTGACTCAAAAGAAAAATATCCCTACACAGCAGTCAAAAAGAATGTCGCGCTGATGATGATGTAACATGAGAAACCTTATACATAATAAAAAGAACAACAGAGAATATTTGTCTTTATAGGGATATCTGGGAGAATCCATAAGTAAACGGATGTTTTGTGGAGAATATATTTAGCGGATAATTATGTGTGTGCTTCGTGTCTTTCATGTGTTGGCGTGGGGAAACATTTATAGCAGGGGTCTCAAACTCAGCCAGGTAAATGTGCTGCACATAGAAAAAATTTGAAGTTGATGGGCCACATTCATTTCAAATTCAATACACTACGCCCCCTACCATTTTTTTTACTAGTTTGCTAAATAACATAATTACACTATAAAGAATATGGTATCTTCTACTTAATGTGCAGTTAAAATATTAAGGCCAGAACCAAACTGGATGTTTTGTAACTAAACTGTTTTTATTTAGACTCATTATTGGCTATGGTGCAAAACAAAATAGCCTGTGTAGATTATCCAATAGGGAACAATGGATACTATTTTTCTAGGTCAGCTACAAAACAGCCAGTGTTACACTGGACTGAAGGACCAGAATCACAAAAAAAAAAAAAATTCTAAATCCCTATTGGCATGGGAGTTATTCAAATACAGCACTTGTAAAAATGTTTTCTTTGAATTTTATTTCTGTCTGCTATTATCTTTACTGTTAGCAGACATGTTAATAAACAGATCTAACCCGGTCCCATGGTAAGCAGAAAGTGTACCCTAAAGCCTGATTTTTTAATTTAAATATCTTACTTCCTATAAACAATTTAGAATTACACAAGGCATTTTCAATTTTTGGTGTTACCGTTCTTTAAACTCTTGTCATCTTGATGTATGATTTAAAGCCAGTCTGTGAAATTCCAGCCATTACAGAATTTAAAATGTAGATCTTTGATTTCAGGGCTATTTGATCAGTGAGTAAATATAGGTTCAGCAACCCTCCCTAAAATTACAGGCATAAATCTCTGAACTGAATTATCCATACATGTAGATTATTTGTAGCCATAACATAATTTACAGCAATGAATTAATACAAACTGTACAGAACATGCAATGGTAATAAAGCAGGGTAGTTCACTAAAACACAAGGTAAAAGTGGGCCAATCTAATGGAATCTAAAGGAGAGGCAGGGGCAGATGAAGTCAAGGAAACCTTGCTAAGAGTAGGCTAACAAATATGAGAACCACAAAAGTGCATAAAGATGCTGTAGGAACCAGACACAGTTGGCATAAATAAAGTGACTGTACAATCAGTAGTAGTGCCAAGATAAAAAGGATGAAAAAGGTGTGACAGAGGGTGGTTTCAATCTAGTTAGAGGAACAGCTGTTGGACTATTTAAAAGGAATAGCAACATGAAACAGAGTATGCCCCAAATATATTTTACCAACTAACTTACACTTTGCACTTACAAACCAAAGTAGAAAGTGTGATTTGAGAATTTAAAAATATATCTGTGCATATTTTCTCTTGAATATCGGGGGTTTCTTATATAAAGTTTTATTGTAAAATCACTATATGTGTGTGATTGTGTGAGGTGATGCAACAAATAAATTATGTACACAATAAGCACAAAGGAAAAAAGAAAAAAAAAAAAAAGCAGGATTTCAAATTCAGAGATATTTTACTAGGTTCAAATAAATGCCAGTTGTTAATCCAAGTGGATTTCTGGTGTTATTGGTTTTTTATAGAATTTCCTAGTCTTCTGTAAAGAGGAAGCACTTGTTTGTTTGTTTGGAAGGTAGGAGGGAGATGAATGCATGGGGGTAGCAAATATCAGAGCTTGTATGTAATGCAGTAGGAGTAGAGTTGGAAGCACATCTTTGACAGACTGGAGAACATGACTGGAATGATATGTATAGTAGAGAGAGAAGAGATGTAGAAAGATAAGGGGCAGATTTTCCTATAGGAAGCTCATAGTGAAAAGGCACCTTTTTAAATAAAATAAACGTAACATACATAGATGGAGAACATACTTATTTAATTTATATTGTCCGTAAACTTCAGCCCTTGCACTGTCCGTTTTTTCTCAGTGATCTAATCTCAGTATCTTAGCCAGTCACTTATTTGGCATCATCCTCATGGACAGCCTCCATAAAGAAGCCTGGTGCACCCACAAGGTAATAATAGAACCTTCTTTGTGCACTGGCAACAGGGCAGTACCATGCAGCAAATAGTGGAGCACTCCCCTATTAAAATATTACACTTTACAAAAAAAAAAAATTGTTCAATTTTGAACGCTTGAAAAATGCTCCATTGTACAATTGTTTAGTGATCTGAAAGCACTATTTCTCTGAGAAACACACTTATTTCACATGTACATCTCCCCTTTCAATCAGAGCAATGGGACATGTAGCATTTTCACATCAATGGTGGACCTGCAGTCAAAATATCATAAAAACATTGTGGTGATGGATCCCATTGCTTTTAATGGCGACTGCACCAAAAATTGATATGCCACTTTTAATTGAAGCAGTGACTGAAGCATTGTTTTGCAGTTGCTTTTTTTTTTTTTTTTCCTAAGAGATGAAATTTTCTTATACCTTCAGAGAACCGTTATCTAAAGAGCACTGCTGTTTGTTCTTTCTACATTTCAATAAAGAAAACACCGGAGAAGTCTTGGCAGTTTGCAGAGGTCTGTAATTAAGCTAAAAAAAAATTGACTATATATCTCAGCGCATAAAATTTTCCTTTTGTACAAATATAAAATAATTTTAACATATTAAATAGAATTGTCTTCAAAATAAAACATCTACAAGTAGTGACACACAAATGTGGGCTAGTAAACATTAAGGGGGTCATTCCGGAAAAGAAGAATTTCTCGTGCCGAATTCACTGATAGCAAAGTCCCATTATAAAGTCGCGACCGTGACAATTCTCCCATTATAAAACCGCGACTAAAAAATTGTCACGGTCACGATTTTATAATGGGACTTCACTATCAGTGAATTCGGCACGGGAAATTCGCCTTTTCCGGAATGACCCCCTAAGCAGCAAAGTTGGAAAAAGCACACTAATTATAGAATCTCTGTATTCATTTTTATGCATATAGTTATACATTATGTACACGTCAAAAAATATAAATTTCTCAAACTTGCCATGATATGGGTTTGCTTTCTATTAAAAAAAAATATATATCACACACAGCAACTTTCTAGAACTTTGCATTGCATTTTCATACATCCATATAGAGTTTTGTTTTGAACAGGATTAAGTTCAGAGCTTATAATGTACATTGAGGATTTTATGTCAGCTCACTCCATGCACTGTAATAAAACCAGCTTATACATGTATGTTTGCCTTTTGAATTCTGTTATTGTAATTACAATTTGCAAGCACTGTTCTCATAGTTAAATTGGAAGTTTTCGCTAATCAAAGCTCTAAACCAGGGGTGGGCAATTAATATTAACATGGGGCCACATGACAAGGAAAAAATTCCTTAGAGGGCCAGACTGTCTGTCAGCACCCACCTCCCCCTGCCCTCCATCGGGAGACAATTCTTTAGAGGGGCCTGACTGTCTGTCACCAGCCCCTGCCACCCCCTTCATGCCAGGAGAAATTGATTTTGCAGGATCGGTCAGCAACAGGTAGTGGGACGGATGCGGCCTGCGGACCATATAATGCCCGGGTCTGTTCAAAACTTATTTAAACAGCAAATATAGGCAAAATCTATTGTCCTTTGCTTTTTCAAATAGATTTTGGGCCAGTGTCTTGCAAAGATCAGAGACAGAATCATTTGAGGTCTCTAGTAAAAATGCAGCTATTTGCCCTGTACCTGTTCTCAAATCTTTAAAAAGGCCTGCGTGCAGATTAATTTTTTCCCCCAAATGTATGCACATCAGCAATTACTATTTAAAGTAATGGAGTTGGGGGGAGGGTAAATGAATCAAGTAATTTGGAAAATACAATATATACCTATACTATGCTATAACAGATGACAGACTTCCAACTTTGGCACATTAAAGAGCCAGTAACACAAAAAAAAAGTCGAAAGTCACATTTTGGATTGGTAGGACAGATAGATAGATAGATATATATATATATATATATATATATATATATATATATATATATATATACAGCACTACTAAAAATTCTGTCTTTTGAAATTTATGAATTTCATTGCTTTATGTGTTTTTATCTTTATAGATATCAGCCATGTTGTGAAACATACCTCACTCAGTCTAATTTCTATAGTGCTTTAGAGGTTAAGGAATTATGCCTGAAATCCAATTTTAAAAACTCTATAGGTAAATAACATACTTTATAGACACAATTTAGAGTTTTGGAAGCACAGCTTGAATATATATGAGCTAGAAGTGCATGAGGCATTTTTTAGTGTTACTGTTCTTTTAAGATGTTTATTGGCAAACGAAGTGGCAATTAAAGTCAGTGGTTGTGAAGGCTCCCGCATAAGCTTGAACTACTCCCTATTTTATTAAATGGCCAGTAACACTGGCTGTTGAAAGTGTAGTACTTTTAAAAGGTTTCTTTGTGTTGGTTCATCACTTGCAAGCTGCAGACTACTTCTAAACAGTTGTTAAACTTACATATTCCAATGTTTTCATTGGAACATTAAATAAAATATGTTCACAATTTCCTCCAAATAAAATCTACAAAAATATAAAAAAAAAAAAAAACAACTTTTAAAATGTTTGTGCAGATTAAATGTATAACAAATTCACTAAAGGAGACACTAAAGGTTCAACTTCATTCTTTATGTGCTGAACAGCTAACCTATAAAATGTCAGATAACACTGTCCTGCAGTTGCTGATGCATTCTTTACTGCACAAAATGATTTGAAAATTCAGATAAAATAAGCACCTACAAGGAACCCTTTTTGGAGTTTAAGACTCTCCCGATGGCCAAGTCATAGGGGAAGCACCACATTGCACATGCCCAGCCTCTCTCTAGTTGCTCTTACTTCCCCTGGCTGAGCTGCTCCACACTGATGCTGTGTTATCAGCGCTCAGTCAGCTTGCAGTTCTTCTCAAGCCTAGCCTAGATGAGTTGCTGGCATCTTGAACTGAAGCAGCCCATCCACAACATTAGCTCCTCCCTTCCTAGGTTCTGCATCTGCCAGCCCAGTCCCTCACACTTTTTAAAAAAAATGTAATTTCCTGTAAACAATTCCATGCTACCTGCTGACTTCAGGACTCACTGTTAGTTATAAAAGCAAGGTTGTGGCTGTGAACAAAGGATTCAGTTTGCTTCTCCAACTCTATGTTCACCAAGTTTGGTGCATTACAATAATATACTATTGTGATTCAGACAGCAGTTAGGTCTTCTTTTCATCCCTAAGTGTCAGACGTGCTTTAGTTCTAACTTTATAATGCTATTATTTTCATTTTAAAGGTGATTACAAAAATGAGAAGTAAAATGACCCCTGATTAAACCCAATTTACTTTGCAAAGCTATAGCAATCCAGTGCACTGTATTCCTTCTAGACTTTTAAGAATTATTTGATTAACCGCTACTAAACATGTTAAAGAGACTTCTTCATAACTGTAATTTATGTTATAACTATAATTAGATGGCTAGCTAAGAACTCCAGGTAAAAGTTTTTTCTAATTTGAAACAGTTGCTTGCACTGATAGTAGAAACCCTGCTATATTAAAGGAGAACAAAACCACAAAAAAAAGTAAGCTCTAACGATGCAGTCCCAGCTGCAGCTGCCGTTTTTGGAGCTTTGGTTCTCCTTTAAGGCATTATTAAATCTTTCATTAAGAAAAAAGTGGACTACCCCTTGTGTAAAAGGAAATGCACTTAAATGTACATTATTTTCTAAAAAGTGTTTGTACAGAATGACATTTTTGAACCACAAAAATATGTTTTTTGTAAGGATGATAATATCCCTTTACTTCAAACAGGTGACCATCAGTCAATTTTTAAGCAATCATATTCAGATATTTTAATGTATAATATATTAGGGTTGGGGGGGATATAGCTGTGATCTTAGCCATTAAAGTAGAGGGCGTCTATGATGTGTTCCAATATTAGAGGCTGAACGATTCCATAAAAACATTTACTCCACCTTTCCAAAAATAAAAAGTCTGCACAAACCAGCCTAATTAAAAGATAATAACAATAAAAGCTTTAGAAATACTAACAACTGATGTAATTTGTAAAAATATGCATGTGCAGGTGTGCCAGGGAGAAGTGTAAATTAATGTCCAGCTGCAGGTTTTAAACACCCTAGGAGCCCAGAATTAAGCTTGACCTGCTCAAAAACTTTCCACCCATAGAGGCCAAGGTCACAATGGTGTACAGGTGTGAGTTTTGCTTAAAAAACAAAACAAAAAACGCATTGCGATAAAAACACCAAAAATACGTGCTGCAAAAAAACCACTGAAAGTAATGGCCTATGCACATACACTGTCACACTTGCGTTTCAGAGTAACATGCGCCAGAACGCATCATGACGCACTTTACGAGCGTATGGACATGAATGCGACCGGATTAGTAGCAATAGGGATTGAACAATAGCAGTCACACAGGGAAGAAAAGTGACGTGTAAGTGCCTGTTGCTTATATATAAAATGTGTCCCAAAAATATGCCAGTGTAAATGTGCTGGCGTATTTTCGTGACATACTTTTTTTTTTTTTTTTTTTTTTAAATGAACGCAGATATGCACTAGTGTGTCCCTAGCCTTAACAGTTCCCATAATATAATAATAATTGCTGAATGATTTGAGCTGATGGCAAGCTCATGCTCTGATTTGACTGATTACACTGTGTGACATGGCTTCCTACATTGTATTATCTCCTGAAGCCTATTATGGTAGATTACTATTCCTATTTATTAACATAGGTGAGATGATCACTCCTGTAAAGAAGGCAGTGTTTTAGTATGACAGATTATGACATGAATATTTTCTGTCGTCTTTGAATAATAGTGCAGCAAATTGGACATTTATCGATCACATCTGCACATTCAGAACAAGCCACAAGATGTCCACAGGGTATCAGAACAATGGAGATGGCCCGGTCCATGCACAATTTGCAGATTTTCTCCTCTTCTAGTCTCCTTAGCTTTTCTTCAATGTCCAGCTCTGATAAATGAACAAAAGGCAAAACTTAACTCAAATGAATAGGCAGGAAAAAAAGTAAAATGCACACTACATACAACAAATTCCACAATAAAAGAAACATCACAGTACCATTTTTCTCATGTTATAAATACATATTATAAACAAAAAACGATGCATCTTAGAAAAGGTCCCATCTTATTCCTGGAATGTCACTCTTTGGTTTGTGCAATTTATTATGATTGAATATAGACAAAACACTGAAGTGTGTCCAGTAAGTACTAAATATACGGTACATTCCAGTTATTTGATTAGAAATACTAGTTGAAAAGTTTGAAACGAAAGGGCTGACTCCAATACGCACACATTAAAAATCATTGCAGAATGAACATTATTTCTTTTTCACATGCCTTTAGAAATCCAAATGGAAAGGGGAGTCTTTCAAACAAAGCATTGCCTAATAAAGGCAGCCACAAAATCAGCATCTTAAAGGGAAACTATAACAAATCAGTTTGTGCCTCATAACAATGTAGGATATTAAGTAAGGGAAATAAACACTGAAAATAATTTCATTACCTTTATTAAAAACTTTGTTACAACATCAGGAAGGGGATATTAAAATAAAATCTATTGTTTAAGCAGATCTGAGGTCCCACTGACTGTCTTGTGCAAATTGTTTTTATCAGTGTAGTCTTTTGGCAGAGCACTTAAAGGGATATTATCCCAAAATGTTTGTTTTTAAATAATCCCGTTTAAAGGAACACTTACGTTCATTTGGAAAATCACCTAATAAAAGTGAAATTATGTTCTCAATACAAATAGTCTACTTAAAGTACCCAAAAATGAGTATCGGTATACTCTATCACTTCCCTGTTAATGACATGCAATGAGAAGCACAGAGCCGGTGACTTAACCGAAACGCAAAAGGAACAATTTTCCACAGCATGCAGTGCTTTGAAGGTTATTATGCTCACTCACAGACAGAATCTCCCCTCACAGCTGTAATCCGAGGAAAGCAAAAAGTGCTCGAGAAAAGTAAATCAGTTGTGAAGAGAATATCTGCTTTGAGGAGGAAAAAAAAAAAAA
>JAKJJM010032412.1:0-10393 GCA_021901965.1 Pipa carvalhoi
TTTTTTTTTTCTTTGTTTTAACCCCACAGTTGTTGGAGCCACAAGGATGCCCCATGACATGGACATTTAACCCCGGTCAATCTGGCCCGCTACCCATGTCTGGATTATGACAGTAGATAATGGAAGCTCAAGGTCCAAATTCACATTTATTCACCACTTCCTAATCTTTGCATGTTCAGCAAACTCTACGATGTGGTGATTTGCGACCAATTCCAATGCTTATGAAATTTGCGGACTTACAGAGTTCTTCATTTTAATTTGCATGCACATGCACAGGTAATTCTCCTATTCAAGCGTCAGTGTCTGTTACAGTAGCGAATTTGACAGGGCATTTTGTTTTGCATTTCTCAGTTTTACTTTGCCAGATTCCCTTTGCATGAAATCGCGTATTTGTGAACTGATGGCAGGGCTGGTACTGTCTATCTGACTATGCCATAGTACGTAAGAGACAGCTACTGATGCCATTACTTGTTAGCTATGGGAATCCTCTGGTAAATAAGGTGTAGAGAATTTGCGACTGTTGAAGTGTAGCAACCCAGAGTGATGAGAATTCACTTCGACAGTAAAATTCTTACTCTGATGAATAAGCCCCTCAGCTCTTTTTTTGCAACATACAATGAATATTGAAATAGGGGCCATTTCTTCCCTCTTTACTGCACCTGTCAGGCTGAAAGATATGATCTACTGCAATGTCAATGTGTTATATTAAAACAGCCATTTTGATTAGGCTATCGCCCCTTGATTACTCTAACCCACCAGCTTGTTTCAAGTAAACTGTGTAAAACAATCCCTGCTGTTTAGCATCGGAGCTGAACTGTGAAACCTTTGCTTTCATTCTTGAGGACAAGATGAATGTATTACAGTAAAACGCCAGACTATTGCCAATCAATACTCATAAAAATAAATGGTTTAACTGATACTGTTTTCAATAATTAACAATTGCTTTGCACCCAGGGTAACAGTTTCATTAAAAAAAAAACCATTCTGCTTGAGTCTTTTATTTGCACAAAAGGTTTTTTTTTTTACCATTTATTTTTGGCCTCAATATACAGAGTCCATTTTGTAAATTACATTATTTTGAAATATCAATTTGCTTTACATCTGTGGACATTTGTCTGTGTTGGATATGGGACAAGTAATCATTGGAGGGTATAATTAATGATGGTGTGATAAGGCCACATTAGAATTATGGCATCCAGACTCATACTGACTACAATGAAATATTTTTCATGCAACTGCCTCTCTATGATATTTTTTAGCTGAAAAAACTAGGTCATACTTCTTCAAGACAAAATATTCCCTCCAAAACAATTAGTGTATTGCTTGATAAATATATTGCATTCATTAATCGTCTGTACAGTTAGCTGGAGTATCAAAACACTGGTTCTTCAGCTGTTAATGAACTAAAATTCTTATGCCCTCTGGGGCTTTTCTGAAGGTTTCATGATTAGTTTAGAAAATATTATGAACAAGAGACGAAGCACAAAACTGCAGTTCATACTGTTATTTAATAATAATTACTTTTTTTTTCTGAAAAAGGTAGGGTTAAATGCATGCCTTCATGGAGTGTAAAATATGCCAATCTATTTAGTTTAATATGTAAATAATAATAATAATGTGTAATAATTTGTGCTTGGAATCAGCCTCAGCAAGAAAAACAGAATTTATAATTGATATAAAAATATAATACACACTGTGGGCAAAATTTACTAAACTCGAAAAGGTCGATTTTGACCTTGTCGAGTTTATGCCCTGTATAATATTGCTGTTCAATTGGTAAATAATCGATCGATTTTTACCGATCAAAACGTTTTGATCGAATTTTTCTATCAAAATTTATTAAAGTAAAAAAAATGATTTTTTGACATTTTTGTCTGTTTTTCTTTGTGAAAATATTGAAAATTGACCAAAAACGTGTGAAAAATGGGGGCAAAAAAAGGTCAAAAACGTAATTTTCGTCCTGTTCTCCCATTTTTGCAGTGAAAATGGGTAAAAAGGTCAAAACATTTTTCAACTGTAGTAAATTTCGATGTTTATCGATCGAACAGCAATACTTATGCAGGGTAAAAACTTGAAAAGGTCGAAATCGACCTTTTCCAGTTTAGTTAATTTCGCCCTGTGTGTTTTCCTCTATATATTTTTTTTTGCCTGCAGCAAAATGTTTTTTTGTGGTAAACCACATACTTGCGTATATTCAAGTAGTACAAGCACACCAACCAATCCCCTGAGGAGGTGGTCAATGGCACACCACCCACTCTATTGTGATTGACTGTGTTAGCTGCTAGCAGGTACTGGAAGGGGGGATAAATGGGGGATTGGGACATTCAGCAGACAACTTGGGCCCACGGGGCAGAACCAGAAAAAGGTATAAGGAATAATACAAGGAATATCTAGTTTAGTATTTGGGGTGACTTTTGACTCTGCTCTTTCCTTCTCTAAGCACATCTCCGCCACTGCTAAAAACTGCTGCTTTTTCCTTCGTAACGTTGCCAAGATCCATCCTTATCTCTCCCAGGCCACTGCTAACACCTTCATGCATGTCCTTGTCCTATCCCGCTTGGACTATTCCAGTGCCCTTCTAACTGGCCTTCCAGTTTCCCATCTTTCCCTGCTCCAGTCTATTCTAAATTCTGTTGCTAGAATAATCTCCCTCTCTCTCCACCAAGAGCAATCCATCAATATATTCAAATCTAGATTAAAATCTTAGCTCTTGGAGCACTAGCACTGATTTTCATGTCTATTTTATATTTATGAAACTATATTATTTAACTATTTAATTAGCCAAACGAACTGTCACTTTCTGCTTATGCACTTGTTACCCTCCTATCTGTTTGTGTAGTTCTCCCTCCTATTTAGATTGTAAGCTCTACAGTGCAGGGACCTCCATCCTCTTGTTTCAATCATGGCCTGGCACTTAGGGGGTTATTCTCTAAAGTGAGAATTCAACAGTTGAATTTTGCGAACAGCGGATTCCCATTATAAAGTTGCGACCGCAACAATTTTTTAAAGTTCCAGCTTTGACAACATTTCCTTTGTAAAGCCGCGACTCTGACAATATTCTCATTATAAAAGTTTCGACTACAACAGTAGCAGACTATTGTCTTTAGCTGGCGAATTCAGACCTTTACACTACAATTCGGACTTTAGAGAATAATCCCCTTAGAGTGATGTATTTTCTTGATTATATGTAGAGATGGCCGAATTTTTGAAAAATTCGATTCGGCTGATTCGGCAAATTTTTCCGAAAAATTCAATTCGTTACGAATTAATTTGCGACGAATCGGTTCAGCGGCGACGGCGACAGTAGCGGTGATAGCATTAGCAATAGCAGTGGCGACGGCGACAGCAGTGGCGACGGTGACAGTAGCGGTGATAGCATCAGCAATAGTAGTGGCGACAGAAAAAAATGCCGCTTCGTTCCACCGAATCGGCATGAAATTCGGATTCGTTCTGAATCGAATTTTTCCTGAAATTCGGAACGAATTCCAATTCGTCCAAATCGATTCGGCCATCTCTAATTATATGCTTGTAATTTACTTCACTTGCTCTTTGTTAAGCACTTTTCCCTTGTCTGTATTATAAATGTATTGTTGGATTGTACAGCGCTGTGTAACCCGGTGGCGCTTTATAAATAAAAATATACATACATACATACATTTTCAAACATTAAAACTGATATTCTTTTAATTCAGATTTCTTTTATAAACATTCATAGCAACTATTGGGGAAAAGTATAGTAAAGACCATAATAATATTATACTAAAGGACAAGTAACACAAAAAAATATAAAATTTCCATTTTGATTGGTGTGGCAGTTATACAATTACAGCACTTGTAAGATGCATTAATTTTATTGATTTCTGTCTGTTATCTTTACTTATAGCAGCCATGTTGGTAAACATGCCCCATTGTAACCCAGCCTCATAGTGTTTTAGATACAGAATGTTTCTGTAATATACAATCACAGTTATGCAACAGCCATAAAGTAATAAGCTGCAACTTTCATTTTCATTGGTTGAAATGTCAATGACCCTCTTTGTGCCCCCCACCCCAAACATATTTACACATTGCTATTGAGAGCAATTCATGGCATGTTGTAATTTAAAGGAACATATTTGTTTTCCTCCCACCAGCTGGCCTGTTTTACAAGCACATTCTTACAATCTTAGTCTGATAACACAGCAACATCATAGATATACGTCCTCACATTGAGCATCAATTATGCTGATACATTGTGTTAATTGTCCTGATAATAAAATCTTTACCAATAAAGATAATGGGATATTTGTCTACAACTGACAATGTCCATATCGACTAGTGCTCCCAGGCTAAAAAGATTGATAGTAGATCACAGAACACACACTGGAATGACATACTTGGTTTTGATTTCACCTTCTAAATTTTGACAAATTTAAGGATTTTTTACACTTAACATTGATAAAACATCTTATCCTAGTTGTTTATTTCTATTTAAATCATCTTTTAATTCTGCTATTTTGTTCTATAATATAGTATGTAAAACAGCTCCCAAAACCATGCTATTTTCTGTTTGAGAATTCATGTAGCATATTATGTAGCAAGGTTACCTTCATTTCCATGCCACCAATGGATCTGCTCTTTTCTGAATCTAAGGGGGTTATTCACTAAAGTCTGAATTGTCGTGTAAAGGTGTGAATTCGCCAGCTAACGACGGTCGCACACTACCCAATGGCTATTGTCGCAGTCGCAACTTTACTATGGGAATATTGTTGCGGTCGTGAATTTGCTATGGGAATCTGCTGTTTAGTGAATAAGGAGTAGAGAATCAGGGTGTGGCCAACCAAAGTGATGAGAATTCACTTCAACAAGCAAATTCTCACTTTAGTAAATAACTCCTTTAGTCTTTCTTGTTAATTGTACTTTAAAACAGGTCTTCTTAATTCCTCTTGAATGAAAGTTAACATTATAACTATCCTGTTTCTCAAGCATACTGTCTGGAAGTTACACTAGAGTATTACAATTGTTACATCAAGGTACTTTACTTCTTATAGGAATATTATCACCAAAAACAAAAAATTAAAATTGTGCTGCTAAGGAAAGTAGTTTAGCGTTTAATAATACTGATATACTTTCTTACAATACCTTCTTGTGTTGTTTGTATTTTCCTGATGCTTCTTTAACAATACAACATTTCTGTCTCACCTTATGACTGATAGAGGCAATCTTTATAACTGGAAGGTAGCTTGAACATGGTTATGGTTCCATAAACCAACCATTATTTTCATCAGTGCAGACTGGTGAGCTTATTAGCACAGTGCCTGATATAAGAGACCTGCAATAAGGCAGAAAATTGTATTCTAAATAGAAATTTTATGAAAAGATCAGATCTTCACTGGCAAAAAAAAAAAAACTATACAGAATTGTGTCTAAAATGGAAAAGGATTATTTTCAAAAGAAAATAGTCTGGAATGATTATATCCTTTTTAAGGGATATTACATATCCATGGGAATTTATAGTTTTTGTTGTGAGAACCTATTCAGTGAAAGCACTATATTTCTAAACATTAGAATTCAAGCCTGCAGACAGCAGCAATGTGTACCCCTACAGATATCCACAAATGATTACTCATACAAAGGAAATACACATGACTCCAGCTAAGTCTAGTAACAAATAGCAATGATAAAAACAAAAATCCATTCAACTACACTGTGCAGAGGAGAAAAACTCTGTTATTCAAAAGTACCAACTGTCTGAGAGAAGAACTAGGGAATGAAAAATATTTAGGGGGTTATTGGCTAAATTCCACATTGTCGTGTAAAGGTGAGAATTCGCCAGCTACAGGTGGTCGCAATAGACTGCTACTGTCACAGTCACGACTTCATTATGGGAATGATTACGAATTATGAATTACAGTTGCGATTTTAAAATTGTCGCGGTTGTGGATTTGCTATAGGAATCTGCTGTTTGAGGCCTGGTTCACACACACGTTAGAATACACTGCACTTTTAGAAAAGTGAAATTCAGGCTGGCGTATCGTCGAGATGTGCTTTTCTATTGTACTTCCCTCAGCGTTCGTGGCTTGTTTTATCTTTTACTCCAAAACCGCATGATCGTTAAGCCATGCCCCCTGTGATGATTGTACATCCGGCCACTTGATGGCCTTTATATCCCGACTGTGCACTGCACAATATTATTACTCCCTGAGGAAGCCCAGAAAGGGTGAAACGTGTTGGAGCTAACTTATTTGTTACCTTGGAATTGAACCTGTTCTTAAAGGCACACTATCATTTTTTTAAATGTAAATTTCTAAACTTTCAAATAAAGCTTGTGTATGATAATCTGCACTATTTAAGCTTCTCTTTTTATCAAGCACTGTTCCTTTGGGACCAATACAAGACTACTTGCCCTGTCATTATTGTTTAAAGGCATATGACAAGAATTCCCTCTGTGAGTGCATTTTATCGTTTTTTTTATACCAATTGTGGAATCAATATACTACACTATATAGTGTTTTCTTTTTAAGAGCAGCGCACTCTATCTCGTCTATTTTGTGGCTTCTTCTATCTGGCTGCACTCTTCGCTTCTCATCTGTACACTCGGGAAAGACGCAACGTAAAGTTTTCCGTTTTGTGTGCTCGCATCATGCGCTAGTGTGGTTGGAGCAATAGGGATTCGCGTTGCGCTTTTTTTTAAGCGCAGCGTACATGTGCCACGTATTCTAACGCTTGTGTGAACTGGGCCTGAGGATTTGACAGTCAAATTCTCACTTTAGTCAATAATCCCCTCAATATCAAGACCAAAAAATATGGGCAGTTTGCATCAATGTGAAATAGTCTGCACCTTGATTGCTCATTTCTTGTTAATATTTTAGTCTTTGATTGCCAATCCAAGCCATATATGTGTAGAAAATAAAACAAAAAGTATTATCAATGTTTTCTTTTTAATTAACCTAAAAAAACTGTGTTTTTAGCAGTGCGCTAATTGTGCCCATTGTTTAAAAGTATTCCCTTATGACCTGTGGGTGTGATTACATAGGCTGATGTTGTAAATCTCTTTAGGTATATTCTAACCAGCCTCAGGACTGTATTTGGTTTGGGCAGTCCTGATTTAGATACTGTAGATGGATCAGGTCAGAAGAAGTACAACATATTATGTGGACTAGCTTAAGGAGAAAAACTTGGGTTACCACTCTGTAAGTAAGAGTAAGTAGATGGTACTGTGTGGAGTCCCTCAATATCCTATTGCTGGTTTCAAGCCAATGCACTATTTCATGTTATTCTTATTTACCATTTCTGTTTAGGATGTAAGTTATGACTGATGTTGTTACAGTGGTACTACTAGCATTCTCAGGGTTGGACTGACTTACTGAAGAACTGGAGGATCCTCTGGTGGGCTTCAGTAACATTAAGCCCAGCTGTCAGGTTGGTCAGGCGGGCACCAGTATAGGAGGAGTTATACAGCAGCGGAATAGTGGAGAGTAGACAGACACAAGGGTGCGGAATCTAAGACACCTCCTGGTCTTCTCCTAGAGCCCCCACAAGGAGGTTAGACTTTGGCTGCGGAGATGTCTAGGTTGCGGTCCCTAGGACTGTTAGCACTGAGACAGCAGAAAATACAGGGGTTAGCGGTAATTCAGGAATCGTGGTCAAACAGGCAAAAGGTCGGGGCAGGCGGAGGTCAATCATAGTCGGGTAAACAGGCCAGGTCATACATAATAATACTGGAACTGAGAAACAAACAAGCAGAATAACACCCAGAAACTAGTTGTATAAACGGGCGTCTGAACAGAGGGGAAGTGAGCTTAAATAGGCGCCTGAACGTGAACGGATAGCGACGTCACGCTGCGACCGCATCGGGTTACGTCGCCGAACCGAGATGATTTCAGGCGCCGAACCAAAATGGCAACTGGACCACGTGGATGGCGATGGAACAGGACGCCGACTCACGGAATGGGAGGAAACGGAGGAAAGTCGCAACGAAATCGGGCGCAGAGTTCCAACGTGAGCACGAACAGAGGTGAGTTTCCTCACACCAGCAGAGGGTGACTGTAAATTGTTAAAAAAGGCCTTACTTTCCTGGGCTGCAGAAAGACAGCCTCTCACTTTACTTCCTGTTAGGTAGTGGATTCTTAGGCTTAGTTTTTCTAGTGGGCCCAACTTGCCTTAATCCAATAACAAGTATTCTGCCTTGGATGTGTTGATAAAAGTTACATGTGTAAAATTGTCTGGCACTTTATACATGTGTTCTATGTATCAGTCACTGTTCTGCATTCTTTAAGTGTTATTGTTTCCATGGGAGAGAATTGGATTGGAATAAGAAGGAAGCGCTATCACTTTGTACAGTGCAGGTGGATTTATACTATTCCTGTGATTTATGGTATTTTTCCTATTTCAGTCTGTTACGGCTTTCGTTTGCATCGATGCCTAAAGGAGAATCAACTCACTTTATTTTTAGGTGTGTACTGGCAAGGGAGAAAGAAGATGTATTGCCCTGTAATTTGCTCTGCTTTGAATATTATAAAGCGTTTCTTGATTAATAGCAACACTTTATTTTGATTTATTAAAATGTTCTAAGTGGAAAGTTAATAAGCTTTGTGTTTTCTCCAAGTGCCCATAAATAAAGTATTACTGCTCAAAGTTCAGAAATCATTACATATATTGATATAGCAACCTATGTTCAATGAATGAAATGTGATGCAGAAGAATTTGAAGGTAATGGCAGGTTGTGGATATCAAACAGTTTCCTCTCTATTAATCTTTATACACATAAGAGCCAATCTGCATCTCTGAGAGATGCAAAAGTGTACCAGACATAAATAGAATTAAATTATCCAATCACTTGACATTGGACTAGACTGGCAGCTGAGATCAAACACCTGCCATTTTTTCCAAAGGTGGTTAACTGCAAAGGAAATGCACAAAATATGCCCTTAGGTGGTATGTCAGCCCAAAATTCTACACGCAGAGATTTGAGGATATAACTAGATAGAGGAAGTGAGATTATGGAAATACTAATAATGGAAGTCATAGATTTGGGCAGAAAGGGGTAAGGGGGTGCAGTCCTGCCACTGATAAGTCTCTTGCTTAAATACAATAGGCAAACTCATCAAGTGGCGTTATTGCAATGGCAAGCAAGGGCACTAAATAATAACAGCAATTCAACTAGACTTTATGCATTTATGATTAATAACTGCGATTTTGCTTTCATTTTTGACAGTAATCACTGGTTTGTGTAAAAAACATTAGCAATTCCTATTTGGTGTCCTTTTTTTTATACTAATGACATTTATATAAAAATACTAGCAACATGGAATCTTTTTTTTTACAATAATCAGCTATTAATGTGTCAGGAAAGGACACAAATGGTAATTGCTACCTTTTGGTAACATTTTTTACACAAACTGGTTATAATTATAAAAAAAAGGACACAAAATAGGAATTGCCAACATCGTTTACACAAAAGTGTAACTGTTTCTCTAATGCCAGGGTTCAGGCAGCCATTCATTTTACTTCTTATAATTGGTCTTATAAACGATCTAACAAAAATGCTAAAAAAAAAAAAATCAGCATTACTGGATCCATTTCCTCCATTCTTTTTATTTTGGTTATTGTGTCAGCTTAACTATCCTTCAAAGAACCTATCCTAGTCCACATTTTCTCATTATCTACCATTGAGTAGACCTATTACAGCTGTATGGTATGTTAATGGGAAAATCTGTTAGAATCCATCAGCGTGCCTCTACAACCACCAAACGCTATAGTAAACGAGAAAGAGTTTCAATTGTGCCATTTTTAAATATAATGTATCACAGCTGGCAAAGCTTTCGACTGCCTACTTGTAGATTGCTAAAATTGATGTTAACGTTTCAGTGCATTTGTAGTGCAAAAGGGTGACAGGATTTCCAGATGCATTTCATGCAAACTCTGAACTTATACTGGCAATGTTAGCTTTTATTTAGTTAGGTACTTTTCACGAATCAGGAACTGATGACACTATGGTACTGCAGAAACACTCAGCATCCTAATGCAGCAGCAGCTGGAGATTTAGAAATTCTAAACCAGTTTCCAAACAGAAGGATATATAACCTAGTGCCCTTCATCTACTGCTCAACTACAACTCCCAGCATCCCCTGACAGCCTTCAGCTGTCAAGGGAAGGCGGGAGCTTTATTTCAACAGATGCCTATGACATATTGTATTGTTATTAAGATCAATCTGATATGCATGCCTTTAGCCTATTTTACATTTTTTACAACTACCATTTGCATAGCAGTAACATTTATTTAAATCAGGTATTTAGATAGATAGATGGATAGATAGATAGATAGATAGATAGATAGATAGATAGATAGATAGATAGATAGATAGATAGATAGATAGAGATAGATAGATAGATAGATACAGATAGATAGATA
>JAKJJM010032424.1:0-11005 GCA_021901965.1 Pipa carvalhoi
TTATCCAGCTTCAGATGAAACAACTACAGGGATGAATGGGTTCTCACTAAGGTATAGTACAACATATGTAAAGATGTAATTTGACTATAGTTCTCCTTTAACTTAATTTTATGATAAATAATTTTGCATTTGTATCTAAGATCGTTCAACTATCAATGTTAACTTTACTGTTCGAAAATGCCTTGATCATAATCAGAGTTTAGTGTCCCTTTAAGTACAAAATATAGATGAGAGAGTAGCACTTAATCCTCCACAATGTTTTTCATATGTTTAGAATAATGGTAATACGTTTGGCAAGGCATTTGGAGATAAAGTTTTTCTGTAAATTTCCACTCATAAATAAGTATATATTTACTGGTAGATTATATGTAGATGTACTATACAGAATACCTAAGGGCAGCAAAATCCTTATTTTGCTGGGCAGGTACTATACGTATGTGTATTTTTATTTATAAAGTGTCACTAAGTTACACAATTACACAGTTATAATGCAGACATGGGAAAGTGCTTAACATAGAACAAGTGAAGTAAATTACAAGCATAAATTCATGAAGATAAATCACTCTAATTGCCAGGCGGTGACTGAAATAAGATTATGGAGATTCCTGCCCCATAGAGCTTACAATCTTGCATTATTTCTACCTGTGCTTGGTAGGTAGAAGACCTATGATGCTGGTAGAAGCTAAACAGTGATATCAGATGTTAAAAATCTTCTGGTAAATTTTGTACTAACATTGTGGGGTTTATTGACTAAAGTGAGAATTTGACTATTGGAGTGAATTCTCATCACTTCGGGTGACTACGCCCTGATTCTCTACTCCTTATTCACTAAACAGCAGATTCCCATAGCGAATTCGTGACCGTGACAATATTCCCATAGTGAAGTCGCAACCGCATCAGTAGCCATCTATTGGGCGAAATTTATTAAAGTCCTAAACGGACAATTTCGGCCTTTTCGAATTTTATCGATGGTAAACATCATAAGCGCTTATGACACTTTCCCAGCGGTAATAGATCGCAAAATATCGATCGGAAAGTTTCGATCGAAAAAAAACGATCAAAAGGTATCGATCGATATTTTTCTATTGGTGCCCGTCTTTGTACCATCGAAAAAATTCAAAATGGCTGAAATCAGCCTTTTCGACTTTTAGAAATTTCGCCCTATTGTGTATTGTGCGACTGTTGTTAGCTGGCGAATTTGTCACATCACAGAGTTTGCTGAATACCTGAATATGGGGAAGTGCGAATTCACACTTTTATGTGACAATTCAGACTTCAGTCATTAACCCCCCTTTGTGTTTTCATAAAGCTGAGTATAATTATCACCTTTTTTCTTATTTACTATATTTCTATTTAATATATTTTAATAAATAAATCAACATTCTCGATGAATTAATTTATTATAGTTTTAGACATGTTGGTATTTTGCAAAACCTAGGTATTTCCAATGATCTGAAGAGTTTTATGTATTACATTCTGTTCTGTATCTTTGTCTTAGCCAAAATATTTTGGCCTGCCAATAAATTGCTATAGATAGTACCTTGATGACAGACTGATCTGGGATTGAGTCTGTTTGAAATGTAACTTCATTTTGTTCCCTTAATACCTCACACACTAATGTTTTACAGGCTCAGGAGTTAGCCAGACCTGTATGTTATTAATGGATAAAGAATGATGTATTTAGCAGTCGAATATATAAATTATGACGCACATTCAATTATTTAGAGATTCATTTGAAAATAAATCAATATATATATTGGAAATTTGACATAAATCCCAATTATTTGTATCTATTGAACATAGAGATTCCTGCACCCATCAATACAATAAAATTGATTTACTTTTAATATTTATGTATTTAATATATGTATAAAAAAATGTGGAATATTCAATTGTACAAATAAGTGTCCCCACCTCCAGAGGTTAGAGGATAAGGGAGATGGTCATTGACTGACCCCCATCCAGGGTATTGTCCCCTGTGCCCAGTTGTGGGGTCCAGGTGTCATTATTAATCCACCATACCTTAAACCAGGGGTCCCCCAACTACGGCCCGCTTACTTAGTTTTTTTTTTATAGTCCGGACCTCCAACAGTCTGAGAGACAGTGAACTGGACCCCTGTGTAAAAAGTTTGGGGACCCCTGCCTTAAATTATTCCCCCTTACCCCACCTAACAAGAAGGTATGGGAGAAACAGTTTTGTCTGTTTGGATACTTCGTTCCAGGTTTTGACTGTTTAAATATTTTGCTGTTGGTTACTTGGTTGATTTAGATACTTTATTACAAATTGGCAGAGATCAGCAGAGAGGAAGAACAAACACAAAGCATCACAAATCAGGAATTCAACTTGAAAGAGAACATTTTTACAGTGTACAATGTAGAAGTAACTCCTGCAAATCAAATAGAATTTTTCCATTCTTCTAGTTTACTGGTCCTTTAAAAGGACAATAATACCAAAAAAACTAAAAACACCCCAAATGCCAATAGCTATATATTAGATCTGTGCTCAAAATGGCATCTATAAAGTATGATATTTACCTTTAAAATTGATTATTCTAGGACACTTCAATAATATTTATTTATATAAAGCTTTAAAGAAAATAATAGCATTGGGTGTTAACCCATGAGAAATGTGGAAAATATTTAGGTTTTAATACCTGTTTTTTTATCTACTTTTTACTCTTTTAATAGTTAACTCATCATTTGCAGTGTATCGAGCCCTTCTGTTTGCTTTTTACAACTTTTTACTCAGTCAGATCGTTGCCATTATGCAAGAAAACTTCATAAAAGGAACAAATTCTACATGTGGGAATGAATTGTCCATCTCAGATACCCATGCAAAATATGGTGGCATTGTGCTTTTCTGATGACTAGTCATGCCTTCTGTCATTCATGATGAAAAAGATAGATATGGTGGCATTTTCTCTTTAAACAGATGAACTTGAAGATGACATCACACAGCTAGCACTGATATTTAATACTGATTTTACTACATATTTTATTTTATACTTAATTAGTTATTTATGCTTAGAATATGTATTTATTGACCAGTGTTCCAGCACATTGTTACAGCTCTTATTACACTTCTGTCTGTGTATGTAGTCTTCCTCCCATTTAGATTGTAAGCTCTACGGGGCAGGGACCTCCAACCTCTTGTGTCATCCACAACCCAGCACTTAAAGTGATGTATCCTTGTGATATTTTACTTGTATTGTGTAATGTACTTTTCCCATGTCTGCATTATATTTGTATTGCTGAATTGTACAGCGCTGAGTAAATTTGTGGCGCTTTATAAATAAAATTATACATAGTAACATAGTTTATAAAGCTGAAAAAAGACACAAGTTCATCCAGTTCAGCCTGTTTTCCTGTAATGTTGATCCAGAGGAAGGCAAAAAACCCATGAGGCAAGAACCAATTATCCTCAATTAGGGAAAAAATTCCTTCCCGACTCCAATATGACAATCAGAATAAATTCCCTGGATCAAGATACTAACTTCAGTTATCTAGTACCCATAATACATGCATACATACAACTGACTTTGCTACACTAAGGACTAATTTATGAAATTGTTGCAAATTCATTTTGCCATCTGAGTTCACTATTGATTTTTTTTACACTTATTTAAACAAGGTAACATGATTTTATTCATCACAAAGAGAATGTAAAGTGCTAAAAGATTTTTATTTATATTGTGAACATTGCTAGTTAAACAATCACTTTGTAGGCTTCTATTAAACATTCCACAGCAGGTGTTTAGGGGCTGTCTATGTTTTTCACATGCCCTAAATATAGGAAGGCATCCATCATGTCTACAAGAAGGGTCCAAATAGCTGTGAATTTGTCAATGTGGGGAGTTTACTACTATGAAGAAGATAAAATAGAATTACATTTTTTTAAGTTTCAATTCTCTTGTTACTTCTTAATAAAATGTGATTCCATACTGACCCAACACAACAGAATAAAAGCAAAGGCTACAACAGATTAGAAGTGACAATTTATAAGACATTCCCATTCTGCGCTATATTTACAACCCCAAGTTAGGTTTGAACCCAGATCACTAAATTAATACAACCTGAATATATTGCATAGTCTCTTCTGTGAATACTTACCCTCATCCATGTATGCTGAAAACCAGATTGCGATGGGTTCAGGAGATGATGGGCATGCAAATAGTAAGGCGGGTGAAGACCAGGCATTCCAGAAGTTTAGAACCTATAGGCAAGAGAGACACAGGACGGTAGTTAGAGAGACTATGGGCAAAAGTTATTAAGCGCGTAAAGACTCGATGCAAGTCTTTGCAGGCTTAATTGCGCGAGAATTCTTGCCCGAGAATTCTCGCGAGATTATCTAGCTGGGATCTCGATTGCGCTTCTCCGCAATCGAGATCTATCGCCTGAAAGGTAGCCATAAATCCTATGGCTACAAAACTTTCGGGCGAAAGATCTCAATTGCAGAGAAGCGCAATCGAGATCCCACCTGATACTCTCGTGAGAATTCTCGCGCGATTAAGCCCGCAAAGACTCCAATCGAGTCTTTACGGGCTTAATAACTTTCACCCATTGAGTGTCTAGTGTAGGTGTTTTTTAAGGATGGGTTAATACAAGCCTGTTTGTATCACAACAATAAAGTCTAAATGAGTAAATCCAATAAAATGAGAAAGATATTTTCATGACCATCAAACTGCTTAAGAGCACCATATAATGTTTAATAATGACTTCATCTTTAACTTAGATTGTGGTGTCCAGATTTAACAGATAACAATCTTTCTACATAGAAGATGTTGAAGCTGTGCTGGATTTTTCTATTGGTACGAAACATCCGTGCTTATAGGCAGATGAGATAGGTGGTCTTTCTTGTAGTCAGGGACATTGACAGGGATCGGGGAGATACATTCTAAGAATATTTTTAATATTTTAACTGTTTAGCTTGACACTTGTTAGTTTACTTTGCATGAAATTATGAGTCCCACAGATAAAGTACACTGCATTACGCAGTCTGCAATTACATACACAAAGGGGTGTGGCCAGTTAGTTTGTGTGGATTAAGGCTCTGAGCATTCTGTACCTGTAAGTTCCTGAGTTATATATCCAGCACTGAGTGGTGAATAATTTTAAATCAGCAACAAAACTAGAAGAGGATAAAATCCCATTTGCATTGTCGTTGAAGTTATTCCTACAAAGTACTGGTAAAAACCTTATCTTTAAAGTTGAATTCCTGGTTTGTTTTATTTTGAGTTATTTCCTTCATTGTGGTTGCAGCTATCTGTTAGCTGTTTAATATTACAAAAAAAAACCCGCCTAGTCCTGGAACTTCAGGTTAAGGATGTGCGGTTCGGATTTGGATTAATGCAACGAAATCCAACTCTGTAGATTTGTGCCAGGTTTGAACCGATATAAACCGAGTCCAAAACATATTCAATGTTGGAATTTTTTGGGATTTTTTTATGAACCTCATTCAAACCTTCAAACATCAGCTTTGAACTTCACTGAAACACAATAAAACCAGCAAAGAACATGTTAAATAAAAATAAGAGCAAACTTTTCCTCTTATTCCCATCAGTGCAGCGATGTGGCATACAGCCAGGATTGTGTGTTCTCTTACTATTTTTGATATCTTCTCTTCCGACTCATGAAGTAGTCTTGGATGGGCCCGTGACGTTGGCAAAGACCTTGTTCTTTTTTCACTCTTCATGTAGAGTTGGAAGAACATGTGTCTTCTGCCACAATGTAGACAATGTAAGACCATTATCTTCTGTCTTGATCAGCTGTAGGTGAAGGGGTTTTGATCCATTGTTGCTGGACTCACTAGTAATCGCCACAAAAAAAAAAACCTCTTCATCTTCAAGTTTTTGAGCAATCACGTTTTTGGTCAGGTAGGATCTGCAGTTTCAACTCAGTTGCAGTAGCAGTGGATCAAGAAATAAGATGGAGGAGCTAGGACTTAGCAGACAGCATGGACCCATCCGGAACTATTTCATGGGTCGGAAGAAAAGATGAGAGCAAAGGTAAGGGTAACTTTAATGCAGGCCTTTATAACTTCCATATGAATTCAGACACTGTGCATTAGTTTCTTTTGTCTCTATTTTTGATTAAAAAAAATTGAATCCTAGTCTAAATCCAAACCTAAAAACAAAACAAATCACGACAATGGATCTAAATCCAAGATCGAACCAAAACTGAGGGGGCCCACGCGCATCCCTACTTTAGATAATACATATTTATGAAGCGCCCCAGAAAGTTCAATTCGGCTGCAGCCATCAACGAGAAACAAGACAAACCCTTAAAAAATCAGGAATTTAACTTCAAAGAAGACATTTTTATTCAACAGAAATAACTGCCGTGTCCATGACAATAGCAGTTTTCTTTTTTATAATCTTACTGGTCTTTTAAAGTTGTCATAATAACAAACTGATACTTTTTTTTTTTTTCTGTTACTGTTTGTTTCCCAACAAACAAACATTACTGGTAAAACAATAAAACAACTTTTTGTTATTCACAGGTTCTCAATGATATAGCATGCATAAACTGTAATTGTACTCATTAAAAGTGTTTTGGTTCTCTGTGTTAGGATTGCTGGCTGTCTGGTACAGGGCATTCTTACACAACCTGGTTCTTTAGAGTTTATTTGCTGTCTGGCTTAAGATGATTTTGGCAAAGATGGCTTACTTGAGATGTTGGGTTGCCCCACTTTGATGTGTTTGGCAGGCTTGTCTGCCTCATATTTATTTTCAATCTGAGTCATTAAAGACAGAATTATGCCTGCTGTATCTGGTTTCCCTATTACGTTTTATTGGACATAATTAAAAAGAAAACAAAATCTCTTTATTTATTTTTTTTTAAGTCTAAGGTGCTATCGGACTTTAAACTGAATCTGCGATTCAAGTTATCCCTGTCAGATGTTGTCTGCTTTCAGAAGAAAGTATATAAATGAAAGAGATATGATAGTTCACATCAAGGCTAGAACAGCATGAATTATGACCCTAGTACAAGAAGATATTGTGGAACATCTCACCTCGCCTTAGCTTCATGAAGTAACAGTATTATAAAATAGGAACTCGAGAACAAAATGTATTAATTTCCAACTTCATTGAAGTGAAATCTTTAGAAGAAAATGTTCCCTTAAAATGACTCGGTTAATGTGATTTTACATCTTCGGGAGCTGCATTTGGAATGCCTGTAGAACTGGCAAGTCCTATGCATGCAAACAAAATGGTTCTATGAAAAAGGCCTTAATGAGGAAAATGTGAATATATTTAAACAGTTCCTTCCATTTGCTGCAGTGTTGTACGATAATAGAATACTTTAAAAACTATGCACAAAGGATAGTTTTTTGTCTCCAAGTTTATAGCCCATTTGGATCAATCGTGGATTTGCATAATGAAAAATACCGTGTGTTATTAAGGATCTAATATCTATTGTGATCTGGTGAGCCTTTTCCCCTGAGAGGGTTGTCATACACCCTGCACATATAAGTGTGTTTTATGCACTTGGATTTATTGGCACTATTGATTTGGATTATTATTCCATTTAGAGTACCATATTCACTTAGGGCGAAAGTTATTAAGAGCGCAAAGACTCGATTGAGTCTTTGCGGTCTTAATAGTGCAAGAATTCTTGGCCGAAAATTCTCGCTTCTCGGCCAAGAATTCTCGCGACAATACTTGGCGAGATCTCGATCCGCGATCGAGATTTTTCGCCCAAAAGTAGCCATAGCCCCACTTTTCAGTTTTTTATTTTTTACAACAGTTTAAAATAACCAATACATTTTGTCCCACTTCACAATTGTGATGGCCCCTTGGTGTTGATTCTTCACCAAAAAATTAAAATTTTAGATCTTTATGTTTGAAGCTTGAAATGTGGCAAAAGGTTGAAAAGTTCAAGGGGGGCTGAATACTTTCGCAAGGCTCTGTATATAGGGTAGAGGAGGTGTCCCAAGGTTATGGTCCTTATATCTCATATGAACCTAAGTTTTGTTCTTTGTATTATTTTTGCTTTCATTGTTATTTGGTTTATTACATGGGTCCAATATCCACAAAGGATATAAAATATTTCTTAAAAAGTCTAGAGTTACATTTAAAATCAGCATCATCTAAGCAGTTTCTCCATTAAGAGAGGAAAATGCCCCTATACAATTTGAAATGGTGTGAGGAAACAAAAAGCATAAAGGATTACAATTTACTCAAAGCAAACAGGAAGGTGTTCCCTTGTGTTCCTTGCTAAATGATCAGTAGATGCAGAGTCACTACCACCATGCCATATGTAAGCTGGCATAAGAAATAACTAAGGTCCATGTCTTTACATATAATTGTCCCCATTGTACTTCAAAATAGTTAGAATGTAAGAGATAATCTAAAGTAAATTTTGCAAAGATTTGGAACAGTTCTACTCTGTATGTAGGAGAAAACATATTGCCTATAATTTAAATGACCCAGAGGGGATGAAAGTATAGATAATCAACAAATACATACAGACCATATGACATTATCAAACACTGGAAATGTTGTCTGGCATCACTGATATATGCAGGGAGGTCTTTTACAAAGGGTTAAAGGTGAAAATCCATCTATTGACCCAGCCGGTCAATCCATGAACCGATCCCTACAATAATGGGATGTCTAGTTAAAGGCTTGTCAACTTTGGGTACATTTTGGAAAATGGGAGTTTTAGGAAAATCCAGAATGAGCGTATGCACCATTAATTGGATAAAGTAAAAACAAATTCAAACCTGTTTCTAACTTGAATTTGCAAAATGAGACTCTGAGATATGGAACAAGTCTGGAGTAGATGGATCAGTGTAATATGTTCTTCATGTGGTCATGCTACAGAGGCTTGTGGGTAGGCTAGGAGTGTTCTATATCTATTTTTCTATTTTCTGCCTACGAAATAGAAAATTGCATTTATGCCACATATCTGAAAATGTAAAAAGAGGCACTTTAAAAAAAAAAAAAAGAACTAAATTAAGAGGAGAAAAAATGTACTTTTAATTGCAAAAAACTATAATCCTAAATGTCTGATTTGAAATTTATTCTTTAAACCAGAAAATCGTCCTTAGTCAAAACTGCTTTTCAGGTTTGTATTTAGACCAGAAGTCCAAATCAACATATTGCTACTATTATAGATGCATTTACACACTTAATATGCATTAATTTGGCTGTAGGCTTTCGGCTGCTTACACAAGCTCCTTGTAAAACCAGAGCCGGCTGAAATCGCCTAGAGAAAGCCCCAGCACCTGTGCCTCCATATTTTAATAGAGAAGTTCAGTGAAGGGACTAAATTATGCTCTGTGCTGGCGATACATTTTCAAATTAATTTGGACAGAAACAATACCACATTCATGTTTTTTCCGGAGTTTTATTAGTACAAATAATCATGTTATGTACGTTGGGTAAAAACTATTTTAAACCTTGGCACAAAGAATGCTTTAATTTAATAGTGAAAAAAGAGAAAAATCATAAAAGAAAAAAAATATATAATATATATATATATAAATAAAATACAATCATGTGCAAGCAGGGCCTTATTTCTCCTTTGCCACCCGTGAGACACATCAGTCTTAAATACAGTCCTGTAAACAAGTGACACTACAATGTAACATAAGATGACTAGCTATAAGTTTGAAATATTTGTTAAAAAAAAACAACAGAACTATAACTAGAAAACAGACACACAGAAAAGGACTTATTCACCAAAGTGCAAATTTGTCTATCGTAGCAAATTTGCATCATTCTCCTTATTCACTAAGCGTCAGATTCTCTTAGCGAGGAAACTAACAGCATCGGATGGGATTTCTTGCATAGTGCAGCGTAGTTAGTTGAACGGCATTGGAATGTGTAATCATGCAGCGTGATGAGCCCCAGCAAAGTGAAGTGATGTCATCTTCATGTCCCACTAACTGCATCAAGTCAACATCCCTTTCTATGTCACCCTATCCCTAGTTCATGATGTCACCTGGTCACAGTATTTATTATGACATTTGAATAGTGAATATAAATGTATAAATTGGAATAGAATGTTACACTACATCGGGGCTTTGCTATCAACTCCTGACTTGGCCACTTTGATATGACGACAAAGTCAAACCTGAGAATGTGACATAGTGCGCCTTGCCAAAATTCACTCCTTTGAAAAAGACTTTGAAGCTTGATGAATAGTCAATTTATGGTGCAAACAGCTCCATGGGAGGGTTCCTGTTGGTTATAGTGTAGAAAATGTGTTGACCAAGTACCAACATGAGCTAGGAATTGACTGCTATTCAAATGCATGTAAAAACTAATGTTGCCATTTATGTGATTATTCTCCAACCACGGTACCAAGGACCAAACAGCAGCAAAACATCGACATTGCCCTTTCATACATATTGGGCTTTATTAACTAAAGGGTGAATTCACCTGTTGAAATCATCTCGCTACAATTTGAGTGGCATCTCCAAAAATAGTCTGAAGTGGCCAAGTCAAACAGGTGATTTCGAAGCAGTTCCCCTATTCACATTCGCTCCTTCGATACACTCCTCCACTTAGTCAATAGTAGA
The DNA here is from genome assembly GCA_021901965.1 of Pipa carvalhoi. Taxonomy (NCBI): domain Eukaryota; kingdom Metazoa; phylum Chordata; class Amphibia; order Anura; family Pipidae; genus Pipa; species Pipa carvalhoi. Next base: position 10,529 of record JAKJJM010032424.1, read on the forward strand.
AGCAGCTGTGCATGCACACACAAAGTAATGCGAAGAGCTCTGTAAGATTGCGACTGTCTTAATCACCTGAATTGGATGTGTATTTGGCACATCACAGAGTTTGCTCAATAAGTGAACATGGGAAGTGGCAAATAGATGCGAATTGAGAGCTTTACACAGCTATTTGGCCTTTAATCAATAAGGCCCATTGACAGTGTTTTGTTCTACTATTCATCAAGCACTGAAGTTTGTCAAAGTAGCAAATTCAGCAAGATTTAGTGGGTGAAAGTTATTAAGAGCACAAAGACTCGATTGAGTCTTTGCGGTCTTAATCGCGCGTGAATTCTTGACCGAGAATTCTCGCAACAGCACTTGGCGGGGATCTCGATTGTGCTCCTCCGCAATCGAGATCTTTAGCCCAAAAGTAGCCATAAGTCCTATGGCTAAAAACTTTTGGGCGAAAGATCTCGATTGCGGAGGAGCGCAATCGAGATCTCG
>JAKJJM010032426.1:0-10505 GCA_021901965.1 Pipa carvalhoi
CCACTAACTGTATATAAGTGAATATTTCATCCCTTTCTATGTCTCCCTGTCCCTAGTTCATCCTCACAATGTCCCACTAACTGTATATAAGTGAATAATACATCTTTTTCTATCTTATTTTGTCCCTAATTCAAGTTTAGTTGTAGACAAATTTAGTCGCAGTCACTATTGTCACTTTTGAATACATTCACCTTATGGCACAACAGAAGTCCTGCTATCAAGCCCCCTATACTCCACTCTGATGTGGCAAAGTCAAACAGGTGAATTCGGAACACTATGCTTGGTTGAATTCGCGACTGCGACAGACCGTTTGCTGAATATGCAAAGTACCTGTACATACACATGCAAAGTGATGCGAAGAGCTCTGTAAATCTGCGACTATCGTAGACATGTGTAACCCTGAATTAGACATGTGTAACCCTGGTGTAAATTTGGAATCATTTATAATGTCCCAGTTACACCACTCTTACTAATTTATCCACTATACCTTACTTAGTTCTGTCAGGCCCTGCCTTTTAGCTTCTCTGTCTAGAGATAGAGACAGCCAATCAAGTCAAGAAGTTAATAAAGCAGGGTGTAACATATGGCATTTTGTCTTGTTATCAGAGGAGCTGCAGGAAGCAGCTCTGACCTCCACCAGGCTGGTGGATGGTCCAAATGAGGCCTAGATTAGATAGCCCATTACTGTTTAGCTCACCTAGTAGGTGAGAGTGGACAGGCTAGGGACTATCGAGTGGAATGGGCAGACATAAACCCCACCAGGAGCTTAGTGGCCTAGGGGGCCTAGTGTGCTCTGATATAAAGGAGCACACAGCTTAGGGTTACTTAGGACAGGCTTAGGGACTAGGAAAAGCCCCTCTAGAAGAAGGAATGCCCGGTATATGGTCCAGCTGATGTCCAAGCCCTTTTTTTACTATTCCTCCTAGGAGCCACATACTGCAAGCTCATCTATGGATCTTATGTTATCATCTGGTGGTAATTATATAATATCTATCATTGTAACGTATGCCCTGCTGAAGCATACGCATTGTGTTGCTGAACTATAACACTCTACCTCAATACTTCTCCTGCTATATTTGTTCTATTGTAATAAATATGTTTTGTTTTTAAGTAAGACTCACTGGCGCCCTCTTTATTATAAGTAACAATTATGCATCACACTGAGGTCGAAATTTATTAAGCCGGAAAAGACTCAATTACTCGGATTCGAGTCTTTTCGGGCTTAAGCTCGCGAGATTTCCCCGCTAGATCATCGCGCAGGGATTTCGCTTTCCGTATTCCGGAATTGGATCTTTCGATGGAAAGGTAGCCATCTCTTCTACGGCTACTAAAACTTACGATCGAAAGATCCAATTCCGGAATACGGAAAGCGAAATCCCCGCGCGATGATCCTGCGGAAATCTCGCGAGACATTTAATAAACCCGAAAAGACGAAATCACTTCTTTTCGGGCTTATTAAATATCACCCAAAATGTGACAAAGTATTGACAATGTCCTTCGTTATCATTAATTTTGCCTATTCATAGTATTTTGACATTAATCTAAGAAAGATACAGTTATAGGTGACATTTTCTTCTTTAGATAAATTCATGGGAGAACGACATCACTTTACTTTGCTTGATCTAATTTGCATCGCTACACGTCCGCTACTGTTTGGCTGATTACACCTGAGTACGCGTGAAATAACATTCAACGCTGTTTGCTTCTCCAGCAAGTGAATCCACTGTTTAGTGAATACAAAGTAGGGAATTTATGTAAAATAAAACATTAACACAAAATAAAAAAGTGTATAAGCAAATAAGTCAAAGGATAAAAACAAAAATTGATTACAAAAGATATATCAGCCTGACACAATTTGCATGGAAAAGGGAAGTATTACAAGAGGGTTGGAAAGATTTTTTTTACACTGCACAGAAAATACATTTTCAAGTGTAATACATAGAAATAAAGTAGGAAGCTTCCATTCAGATGACCTTGTTTCCATTGGCAAGGACACTCATTTAACCTAAAGAAAAGCAAAAGGATTATTTTCCGCAACAAGAGTGAAGATGTTGAGTTAGTTGTGTAGCAGGCCTATGATGACAGATGAACTATATATGTTACAAACACACTTAATTACCAATGAATAATATACAGGGCTAACACAAATACGTTTAACAAAAGTAGGATGTTGATCCAGGATGGAATCCAACTGCCAATTTTGGAATCAGGAAGATTTTTTTTTTCTTATGTAGGAAAATTGTCCTCAAAGGGGATTTTTCTTTTCTTACAATAAAGATTATTGGATGAACCTACACTTATTTTATTGAAAGAAGTACTAAAGGCTTGTTGCTCCTAGGGTTGAATCTGATGTGGTCGGGGTGGGGGTAGAGGAGGAGCTCTGCGATCCTCTTCACTTCCTGTTCCTGTGTGTTTTGGCAAATGTAGCAAGCGCAGTAGAAAAATTCTGATGTAAAACTGTTACTGTGTTTTCCTCCACCCAGTTGATGCCCAGTTGTTAAAAACACATTTGGCAGCCCTCGCTTGTGCTTGCCACTGCTTCCATTAATAAACCTCCGTAATTCATGCACCATCCAAGAAAGGCTGTACTGACTACTAAAGAAGTAAAGCAGATTCCTACCAGCACTAAGCAAAGAAATGCTGCTTCTTCTACCCAATTGTGTAATCCTTCAGCATATTATATACACTATACAGTACAGACTGGCAGTGCAGGATGCACGTGTGACTCTGATTGGAATTCCCAGTCCAGCCTGGTTAATTTAGATATTATTCAGCTCACAGAATGTTAACATCCCATTCACAACAGACTTTCTCCAATCTAGGCCCCTAATAGTCCCAACAGGACATGTTTCATCCTCTCTTGTAGATGATGTAAGATAATATAAAAGCTGTAAGTGTGAATTCTCTTGTACACACTATCGGGAGATTATACCAACAACGTGAATGAGGCTTGCTTTCATTATTATAACTGCAGGAGGTCAATGAATGCTAAGTGATGTTTGGTTGCTATGGGTTACTAGATCTAAGGGGTTTCTGTTGATTCGTGCACCTGTATATGTATAAAACCAGTAAGGAAAATACTAAATCTGTTTACCGATATAGAGATTTTTCTTTCTAGTTTATATACATTAGTTATGACTTGTATTTCCTTCTACATTTATATTCTGCTTTCTTCATCCTCAATGCCCTGTGTCATGCTCTTTGCCTGCAAATCATATCTTTATTTTATTTTTCACGCTTTCCCTACAATATTCATTTTATGAACGTGTTTTACTAATTTGTATCAATGAAGTAACCATGGAAACGGAGATAGACGATTGTTTCTCTTTTATCTCTAATAGTAGACTAAATAACATCTCTTACTGTGAAGACTGCTCTTGTTGTTTCCTACAGATTCACATGTGGATTACGTTAGCCCGCTTATCTCGACTTTTCCTTTTAACGTACATGTTGTTTTGGGAAGTAACCTTATGCAAATGTTAAACAACAGATTAATATATAAACAGTAGATTAAATATCAAGGTACAAATTGAGCACAAAATGTGCTATACCCAACTATTTAATAGTATGAACCTTTTATGAATCGCTGCGCCATCCAATATATTGTTAGACATAGGAGGGCACAGACAAATCACCAGAATATGCAAGTCAAACTGTGCACAAGAAAAGTTCTAACCACTGTGCGGATTGCTCGGTGGTTAACACTGATTCCTTGCAGCGCTGGGCTCTGGGTTCAATTCCACCCTGGACTTCATCTTCATGTAGTTTGTATGTTCTCCCCGCGTGGGTTTCCTCCAGGCATTCAGGTTTCCTCCCACAATCCAAAAACATAAATGTGTGTGTGACTGAATAGGCAAACTAGATTGTACGCTCCACAGGGCAGGTACTGAAGTGAATGATGAATCTCTGTAAAAAGCGCTGTGTAATATATCATCCCTTAACCAATACAAGAAAAAAAAATATAGGCTACATTTTGTTTCCTTTACAAAAATGTCTTAAAAAAAATAATTTCAGTAGGCATGAACTGTCAAGGTAGACAGCGCTAATTCTCTGTTCTCACAGGGCTTATTCATAAATGGTTGAACAGTCCTGTTCAGGTCTGAATTTGCATCTATTCAGCACTGCCCCATCATCGCGTATTCAGCAAACTCTGCAATGTGCTGAATTTGTGTCCAATTTGGACAATTTAAGAGCTCTTCACGCAACTTTGGGTGCGCATGCACAGGTGATTTAGATATCCATTGAGCTGTGGAGTCTGTCTGTCTGTCAGCAAGACATTTGGAGTCTGTTCAGGACGGCATACTGCTCTGAATTTGCAGTTTTGATTTTGCCAGAGGTGTAATGTGACTGCTCATTCAAAAATGATAATAAACACTGTGTCTAATTGACAAAATGAACCGAGACAAAGTGATATAGAAAGGGATGGAATATTCACTTAATAAACGTAGTGGGACATTGTGACGATGATGTCACTGCATTTAATTGGTGGAATAAGTGTCACTATACATGACTGCGTATCCTACACAAGAAAGCGCATCCAATACTGTTCGTATCTTATGTAAGGGAATTTGCAACGTTATGACCCGAAATGATGCAAATTGACTTCGGTGGTCGAATTTGGACTTTCATGAATAGGCCGCATAGTCTGGCCTATGGAGAGAAACACTCAAATGGATGAGCTGTCGCAACGGAGGCGCAAAATTACACAATTTTTTAATTTAATTAATTTTGCTAATTTTTTTTAATTTTAAAAGGATTTTTTTTTTTTTATTTTAAAGGGATTTTTTTTTAAATTTGAAAGTGATTTTTTTTTTTAGGGCGCTACACTTCCAATTCACTTATTTTTGGTGTTTTGTTTTTTCTGTTTGATTTGCATAGTCTGGCCTACTTGATTCCATTCGAAGTGAGCAAAAAAAGGTCCTCTAATGACAGAAACAGAAATTCTGTAAACAATCTGAATTGGCATATTATTTATACCTCACTAGCATTTATTTATAATAATGTTACCTTTGAAGTCTAATTCCTGATTTCTTTTGCCGTGTGTTTGACTTGGCAGCTAAAGGCCAGACCAGGGTTTTATCTACCCCCTATAAACGCACTCTTAATGAATTTGTATTATTTAAAAAACAATGGGACAAAAGAGGTATTTGTTAAAACAAACGCAAGCCAATGCAAACCATCTTCAAATATTCAAAACAGTTTTACAAGTGCTATGTAGGATGTATGATGTACATACATCACTGGTCTATGAAATCTTAAGATGTCAGTAAACATTAGTTGCAGGCAACCACACATATGGGTATATGTACTAAGACTGTTTTCCCCTTGCTGGTTAGTTTCTCCCTGTTTTACTGCCAATTTTCATTTCCCTGTACTTTTCTTAATTAACCTGTAGAAACCGGTACACTTTGCAGGGTTTTGTTTATGAGGTCCCACCTCTCATGTTGATATCCACATTCTAGGGAAAAACTTTTCAATTGTGTCAACACAGGAAGTGACAGGACCGGGTCCTTCGGGAATAATGGGTTTACGCCTGCCTGAGACAGGGAAATATTTTTAGGTGATAAAATTGTTTTGAAAATAGGCAAAAACAGCGATATTGAAGGAGTGGTCAGATTAAGCAAAAACCAGGGAACATAGAAAAGTTTTCCAACTCAATTGACAAAGCCAGAAGTAAGGGCAGACAGCCAGGATCAGAGTAGAGGAAAAAATTGAGGTCAAGACAAACAATGCAGAGTCTTAGGCAGGAACTGTAGAAACAGGAACCAGCTTGGGCAAACATAAGAGGAAGTGACCTCATTTTTATTGGCCTGGTAACGAATGAACAGGATGAACCTGTCCAAAACGATTTGTGGGTGTGTAGCCACAGGTTCAGCAGCAGCCCAATGGACAACATGGATAGAAAACATCTTCATAGCCTAGAAACTCAAATAGGTTAGTAGTAAAGCCACTACATGGAGAACAGCAGGAGTCGAGCCAGCACCACCTTGGGTGCTCATAACACTATATGATCTGGTAGAGTTTATGGAGACTTATTTCTGATTTAGCCTCTACATTTCATCCACACATTAAAATGATAAACTCCGCACACAAAAAAACACAAAATGTATACTTTCTAATCAATATACAAACTCTTCACGCTGATCTTATCATCGAGAGGCGCTACACTGTAGTGCTGCAAAGCCAAACATGGGGGACACGAGAACAGAACAGCAATCCATCTCCAGACTTAGACAGGTGTCAAAATATCTCAACAAGGTCCAAGATCTCTACAGGATTCACAGCACCTTGTCAATTAACAAGAACCTACAGAACCACACACGCACAAACAACACATGCCCCATCGTCATTAATAATTGAATTAACTGCTCTATACTAATTACTTAAGATCTAAGGCAATAAAATGACTGGCCCTATTTAAAAAAATATCCTTGGGAATCCAGTTCATTTCTCTACTGCAGAATTCTTTCCTTTCCAATGAGCTATTCCTTCCTGGTGTCAGAGGAACTGAAGATTTACATTTGTACGTACATAATGTACAGTATATACAAACACACACATGCTTTTAATGCTATTGCATATATTATTCACTAAATTAACCACAATCCATAAAAGGCAATTACTGTTAAATGCAATTAAGGGTAATAACCTTAAATGATATTGTGCGTTGGAAGAACTGGAAAACCACAATATATTTATGCTGAATCCTTAAGATTTATTTTCCTTTCCTTCTTTAATTACATAGCTTGTTGTGTCAGCTGCCTTCTAATAGTATGACTGTGATTGCCTGTTACATCTTGTCTTGTGCAGAGGAATGCGAGGGGCTATCCCAGAAATCTTTTCATGTTCCTAGCAGACATTAATCAGAATCATTCTGTGCATGGTACAGCCGGGTACACAGCTCACGTCCTTTAGAATAGGGAAGCGGATAACTATGGGAAAGAAAATGTTTTCTCTGAATGTTGTATGTTTGTTCCCAGGGAACCAAATGGAAACTTATTTAATCTTCCACAACCGAGATAAAAAATAACAGAGGTTCATAGTAGGGGTCATTTTAATAATCTTTATACATTTGCACCCACTCTTAAATTTTAGTCTACAGATACACACTAATTCTACCCAGAATGACCTCCTTTGTTAATATATCAGTGCTATATAAATACAATCCAAAAAAAAAAATGCTTCAAATCCCAGGTGTCTCTGTCTATGCTCAGAGCTGCTCCAAGGAATCCACCATTTCTGTATTCACAATACAAGAAGTAGTTTAGCACAGAACTGAGAAAAGGGACCTGTAGTTATTGCCTGATACAAGATACAAGTCAGGCCTCCTTATTTTGTATTGGATAGATTCCCCCAGGTCATCAGAGAGATTCAGCTATTTCAATGGCAGTACCCAGGGAATTACTATAACAAACTGCCTTTGTGTGTTCTTAGGCAAGAGGAAGTTAACTTAGAGAGCACACATGCTAGATATACTAGTCAGATCTACTGTGGAGTGGACAGTAACTCCTCCTGAAGCAATATCCTCAGAGATAATTTAGATAGGGATATTTTCAGTTGAGTTCAGATAGTGTTTGTAAGATTAAAAAGGACACATGCCAGTTGACACTAAGTCTTTCCTCATAGAATTTTCCATTTTTATGTATTTCTTATTTTATTTATTTGACCCCTAGGAAGACATATCTAAGAAGGTTTTCAGCTACGTTTAAGGAAGATCCCCTCCACCTACCAAATCTACTTCTTTGTAGTGTGTTGTTTGCTGAGGTATGTTTGTCAAAAGATACCTGTGTTGATACTTCTTCTTCAGTGATTTGTGAAGTCAGCTGCTTGACATATCATATATAACAATTCCCATAATCCTTAGCAGAGAAATGCCGTTACAAATTTATCCCTCCCATATTTATAACAAAAGCCTGCATACATTACCACATTTGATGCATGTTAGATGATTCAGCTCATGTGGCATGCAAAATGTGTCTTCAAGATTACCTGTTTTGTTTTTCAGTCCCTAGGGGAATAGCTACATTTTTGAGTCCTGAAAGAATGCACAAATCCATGAATTTCTATTCTCAAATGCCCCAGGAGACACACATGGGTCAGCAAACAGGATCTTACCCTCCCTACATTACCTTATAAATTGATGAACACATAGCTAAGGGAAGGATTTTCTCAACCCAGGTCAAGCTAAGAAACCCATGAAACAAGGTCAAAGCTTTTGGTAGCCTACAACTACAGAGAATTCTAGTTCATACTTGGAAGTTCTAAGTAGTTGCTTCTCACTCTCCATGGGGAGTCTCCTACTTACTGGTATAGGGAACAATGAACAGGCACACAATTGGATGCCAGGGTAGATGATAACCGTACAGACGAAGTGTGATAGACATTTGACCACTCCAAGATAAGTCATAAGCAAGGGAGAGTTACCAGAGGGTCTCCACAGAGAAGCTAATGCCAGTATGCTCTTGATTTAAACAAGGACAGATTACTGAATGTTCTGGAACTTTCTGTGTGAGGACCCTGCATATGAGATGTTGTTATAAAATTGCTGTTTGTGGTGTGACTGTTCACAATCAATTACAAAAAACTGTGTGACTGTGAGATAAGCAGACAATGCTTGCCCTGGGAGTCATGGATGTAACCAATGCATTACCACTACAACAGTGATCCAATAGTTCCACTATAGAATGCTCTGCGTGTACAATAAGCTATGCTGATGAATCTACTTTAGAATGAATGTATTTTGTATGCAATGCAAAGTTGAAAACTATCTTTTGATACATCGTATATCCCAAAAGAATCATTTTTCTGATGTATTGTTGTCATACTGTTATCTCCTAAATTATTGTAAAAAAAAACAAACTTAAAATGTAAAGGCTGCAACATGATATGTGGTATTAAGATGTTACATGTAAATTATCTGTTTATATCTTGAAAAGAGGATTCAGTACTATTGTATTTTAAATAGCTAGTTGTAACAATTGCTACAGGGATTCTACTGAGCATGTTTGGGCCACCGAGCTCAAGGGAGCAAAATTTATGCAGGTAATAGCCGGGAAATGAAACCAAATAAATAATGACAGTTCATTGTCAGACATGCTATTTCTTTTGAGATAAACAATGAAATAACAAAAGAAGATTTTGAACTTTAACTCTACGCTTTAACACTATTTTGTGAATAGATTACATAAAAGTCCACTAGCGTGTTTATATTTCATCAAGATAAGAATTTATCCCATATCTTAACATGGAAACCCAACTTCACACAGAGCCTTTTATTCTTCGCTGATTTATATAGTTTTACTTCCTTTTAGAAATATTGGCTTTGTAATGCAGCTGTTTGAAGAAAGCTCTAGGGCAGTCTTGTGTTTGTAGAACTTATTTCTTGGTTGTGTTTTTTTTTTAACAATGTTTTATCCATAATATTTCTTTACCTGCATTAGTTTTTTTCTTTTTTTTATTACTGTAAAGCTTTCTCTGTCAACTCACAGCAAATACCTGTTTTAATGTAACAATTTCAGATACAATCAATCCACACGTCCAGTGTTTCAGGAAAATGTATGTGAATAAAGTGAGATTAAAATGCCGAGAAAGGGTATGCGAAATGGAAAATCTGGGCAATATTCGGGCAGATTTGTTCATTTGGGTGATTGCAAGACAATCCAGTCACTTACTGCAACTAGTGTTATGTACTCTACTCCCTACACCAGGGGTCGGCAAACTTTCTTCAGGAGGGAAGTCATTTCGCTCCCTCCTCCACCGACGACTAATTCCTTTGGAGCTGCATAGGGGGAGGAGCGAATGCTCCCGATCCCATGACCTGCCAACTTCCAATCAGAAGCGTCGGAGGTCATGGGCGGGGCTACGGGGCAGGGCTAGGGAGTGCGCCTCGAGCCACAACACGGCGACTGAAGAGCTGCACTTTGCTGACCACTGCCCTATACACACTCCAACACAATTTACCCATATGTCTGAAAACGACTTTTTCAATCACAAAGAGATTTTTATTGGTACAGAGGAACATGTCCTTATACATGAAATAATCAACACTGCCGGTCTAATAGTAGGCCTAGAGACCTTTTGTGGGTGGGTTTTGGTTTTGTAACCAACATTACCTCTTTTCATCATTTAGTCATGACTAATTTTCAAAAAGACTGCAATAATCCACAGTGTGAGAGCAATAATTTACCCCCAACCACAATCACAGCCATACAGTAACTTAAACCTTGTATTGTGGGAAGGGAGTCCTTTCAAATCAACTTTAGGGGCTTGATGGCAGGGTTCTGCTGTGGGGTAAGGTGACTGTTCATTCAAAAGTGACAATGGCAACTCTGATTAAGTAACAACATGACCTAGAGACAAGGTGACATAGAAATAGATGTATTATTCACTTCTATAGAGTTAGGGATAGTGTGAGGATGAACTAGGGACAGGGAGACATAGAAAGGGATGTAATATTCACTTATATACAGTTAGTGGCACATTGTGAGGATGAACTAGGGACAGGG
>JAKJJM010032474.1:0-15081 GCA_021901965.1 Pipa carvalhoi
CACCGTGACTGTCGCCGTCACCGCTGAACCGATTCGTCGCAAATTAATTCGGAACGAATCGAATTTTTCGGAAAAATTCGCCGAATCAGCCGAATCGAATTTTTTAAAAATTCGGCCATCTCTATTGCCCATGTTTTTCTAAGTCCCATAATTTTTCACGATGAAAAAAAGTCACCGATACTGAAAATAGTCGCGATCGAAAAGACACTCCAATGAAATGAGTGTAAAAGCAATTCCATTTTATTCAGCGCTACATAAACTGAGGGAAATTGAAAATGCAGCAAAAAAGAAAAACCAGCGATAACCCATTGAAAAGTAGCAAAAGAATTGAATTGCAGAAAATAGGTCAAAATGACCCTTATAAATGTCCCCGTTAGACCTTTTGTAAATATGACTCTTTGGGTAAAATTTCTAAAAGTCGAAAAAGCTGATTTTGGCCTTTTCGAATTTTTTCGATGGTAAAAAAACGGGGACCGATTGTAAAATATCGATCGAAATTTTTCAATTGTTTTTTCCGATCTTAACGTTTCGATCGATATTTGTTGATCTGTTACCGCTGGGAAAGTGCCATAAGCGCTTATGATACTTTCCCAGCGATATCAGATTGAAAAATATCAATCAGAAAAGTTTTGATGGGTGAAAAATGATCAAAAAATATTGAACGATATTTTTCAATTGGTGCTCGTTTTTGTACCATCGATAAAATTCGAAAAAGCCAAAAATCAGCCATTTAGACTTTTAGAAATTTTGCCCTATGGGAGATATTTATAAAAGTAGCCATCGGAAAAGTTGTGTTGAAAAAAATCGCCAGTGAAAAGTTGCATCGAAAAGTCACATTATTTAAGTCTCATAATTTTTTGCGATGAAAAAATATTAAAAATAGTCACAACTGAAAAGATACTCCTTTGAAATCAATGTAAAATGCTGTGACAATTTTAGATATTGATCTTTTTTTGGTCACGAAAAGTTTTAGTCACCGCTTCATAAACTGGTCGCAATCGGAAAAAGTTGCAATTAAAAAAAGTCGCCACAAATGCATCAAAACGCGAGGACTAAAATCGAATGTGGGCAAATAGGCTGAAAAGATCTTGATAAATATACCCCTTTTTCACCTGAATTTTTATTCCAATTTTTGATAAAAAAAAAAAAAATTCTGTGTGTCGTTTCCATATTGCAATGGAATTTTAATGAGATGTGCTGATTTTCACCATTACACCTGTCCCAGAGAAAAAAATAATTGATTCCAGCACATTTATTAGCAAGATCGAATAGAAAAGAAGCTGATAAATTACTGCAAAGTTATGTTAAAATAAAGGTGTACTAAAATAAATACTGTAATCAAGTTTTTTTGAAATAGGCAAAATCATCAAAAGTAAAACAACTTTTACTTTACCACTTTTTCACCATTTCGTACTTTTATAAATAACCAAAACCCATAAATGACTACATTTATGGTACATTCATTTTAATTTTGTTTTTTTCCCCTCTGGATTGTTGTAAATATAGGTCATCATGATCCAATAGGTGATTTCAGTTTATTGACTGCCAAGAATGAACTAATATTTTCTCACAGAGTTTGCAGCTTAGATTTTGATTCCAGCAGTCACAAGTAGAAGGAAAAAAAAGCTGGAAGGCATATTTGTTTCTGCCAATGTGGGTGCCACCACTCAACACATCACTTATGTGTTAGAAAACAGCAACAGAGACGAAGCTGGCATCCCAAATCCCAAACGAGTTTTAATTCATTGGTGTCCCTGTGTTTTATGGTGTGTGTACATGCATCTGCGCCTCATGTGTTCTAGGAGTGCAGCTTGCAGCACAGTGGGAGTACAGAGATACAAGTCTGTCCGTGTAACAGATGCACGTTTCCCATGCTCTGGACCGCTTGGGACTAGGCAGTGTAAGGCTGATATAAATCACATGGAACTTGCTGTCATTTTTCTACCTTGTCTCAAGCCATCACAGACACTGCTGTCTGACTGGCTAGAGTTGTTGTAATTTTTAAATGAAATCTGGAAGACTGGCATCAGCAGCACTGGCTAATTTTTAGCTAATACCTTGGTGATTTCAACATTCGCATCTGGCCGGTGCGCTCATGCTGGGTATGATTATAATTTGCTGCTGCTCTTTCCCAAGCAGGAAGCTGGGGCGCTGCTACTGACAGACTAAACAGAGGCTTGTTCCAAGCACAACAGCTAGCAAAGGGTCTGCGGTGCGGGACTTCTCCCAAGGCATAAAAAAAAGAAATGTGTTAACTGTGCTAACAGTGCCAAGTAATATGCTTCGTTAAAAATTTAATCACCTGCAAGTGCAAAACAAGTGCAAAACAATCATGTTGTAATTAGCACAGCAATTAACACCTCCCTTTTTGATAGCACATGCATCCTTGGAAGTGCATGATTGCAAGTGTTTATGCTTCTGACAAGCTAAGTTTCCAATGGAGAAGAGAAAAAAATTTGCTTAAATAGATTTTTTAGCTTTTGGCTGCTGTGTGTCTTTATAAAATACACTACCAGCTGCCATGTTGGTTTCAGGCTAACGGTGCCCCTCTACAAAGCTCTACATATATTTTTGCACAGTTAGCTTAGTTGAAAGGATATTATAAATTAGCCTTTTTGTTCATAAGGTAACATAATATGGCTTGGAGTTGTTTCTATATTTTATTTATACATACTATTTGTATGTTTGATAAAATATAAATGGAAAGTGTTGATTGAGTTTGGTTTAATGTTGATTGCAATCATTTTCCCATTTTCATTGTATTTTTCCTTTATTTGACATTGCAACTGTTCTATAGGAAGTAGGGTTTTGCCAGGTGCTGAGTGTCAATTTTTAGCAAAATAAATTTATGTTTAAATTAATGATTTAAATTATATCATTGTTTTACTACCAAAGGAATATATCTTAGGGGTGAATTCCCACAGCAATTTATTCTGCAAAAAGTAAGATAAATAAATACATTTAAATGAACCTTGTTGGTCCAGAGGTAAACTGATTGAATGTTTCAACTTATATTGTAGCAGTGATGAGACTGGTTTGTCATGCTACTAAATATTCTTATTGATTTAAGTAACCTCTAATGGTATGTTCTTTTAAGTAATTATAGAAACCTTTTATGGAGGGCTTTTAAAAGATTTTTCCACAATTTTATAGCCCTTTTAGAAAAGAACCCTTTTTCTCATCCATAGCTTTAGAGGGTGCCTGTGTACCCTTTGTGTAGTCCTGAAAGTAAAGAAAGAACCTATCACAATATTTCTTATACAGACCAGTAATTTATTTATATAAAGTAATCATGTCACATCTTAATTGCCTCTTGTGAAGGCTGAATAGGTTTCATTCTTTGAGTCTCTCATAATAATTGAGCTCCTACATTCTCCTGTCATAGTCACATCCATTTTTTAAACCTTTTCCTACTCCAAGACATACTTTTTACAGAATGGTGCCCTGAATTGGTCCTAATGCAAAACCCTGGGGTACATCACTTATAACAGCGGACCATTCCATTCTTATCTCCTCCTAGTTAGAGATTAGAATTATTTGGCCACATCTATCTGATCCATACTGTCTATCACTAATAACACACTCATGCATGGTGTATATGTTCCCTCAACTACCCCTGAGCATTTTGCCTACACTATATAGATGATGATTACAGGTCTATAGTTAATTTGGGCAAATCTCTATTAAATAATGTAATCCATTTGCTTTATTGTTATCCAACAGTATATTTTCACAAGGAAATCTTTAAAAAAAGAAGACGTTGAGAATTAACTGAACTTAACTCTTGTAGGACTCACAGGTTTAAACCTCATGGTCCTATAGACTTGTTAACATTTATTTTGTGTAACTTTTTTTTTAACGTATGCACTGTGCCCCATCAGTAATTATATACAGTATATGCAATTTACCACTGGCCATTCTTCAGTTTTTACTCTTTTATATACTCAGAGCTCAGAAGGGCATTCAGTAAGTTAGCCTTTTCCTTGTTCCCAGTGTCCAACACAGAACTTCCATTTTTTAGCTGGTATTTAGGTCTTTCACCCCATGATAAAAATTCACCTGTGTGCAGTACAGTAAAAAGCTAAACTATTAAAGCTTCCATTGTGTTTTAAACAATGAAACCTATAGTTGCTGAATCAATTGTAATTAAGGCAGGAAGGAGTGAGATAGCAATTAAATCTGAAATAAATATCCCTCCAACCTTCAAGGTGATGATATGCCATAAACATGGGCATGTGCAGGGGCAACCCAAGGGGCCAGCACCAAATATAATAATGTCACATGACAGACAACCATTAGGCGGATAGGACAGGACAGAAGGGCACTTCAGGAGTAGAACTATTCCCAGTGTGCCCTATTTCCTGGCCTGGTGGCCTCTCTCCCCCCTCTGTGAATGCCCATGGCCAGAAACTGTTCTTAGGTTATGTTCTGTTTATATATATTACTATGACTATAGTCAGCTTCTTTATTTCTTTCTTTTTTTCGAGTGGGGGAATTTCCCGCTTGACTTGATTTCTCACTATGTTCTATGGAACTAACTGTATTTTTATTTTAACTTTATTTTGGTGTTCTTGGTGTATTTTTAGTTTTTTTCAAAATCCTAATGTGCAAGTATGTGAAATATCTAGTCAGATCTTCTCTCTGTCAAATGTCAAGTCACATTACCAACACAAAGGGAAACATCTGAACATAATCTGAGTTATCTGAAATGTCACGCAACCTCACTGAATTGAGCTTTGTAGAGGCCGAAGGTTTTCAAGCCTTCCAATGACATTCAACTATTTTCCAAAGATGTCACTTTTGTCCAATTTAACTCTTTGACTCCACAAAAAGGTTCTTTGCATAACCCTTTTCTTCCAGTGTTTACTAACTTACACAATGCCATCAAATCTGATATCAAGCACTGTATCCATCTGGTTTGACAAAATGTGGTTAGAAGAGTATTGTGGAGAAACATTCTAATATTCTAAAGTTAAACTTCCCACGTTAAAATGTTTTTCTATTCCCCTTGATGTAACCATGAAATTGGTTTTTTTTAACACCTATAATAAGTTGAGATTTTGACAATAAAAACCAGGTATAAAACCAGGCATATGCATAGGATAAATTCAAGGAAAAATGTATGGATCTGGAAATGTTCACTGCATTGCACTTACATTTCGACCATCTTTTATCTTTTGTTTATTTTGCTTGTATTGTTTTTTTGATGTTCCATAAAATTCTATGTTACGGTGTTTCTGGAATTTATGAAAAAGAAAGCACACCAGTGCATGCAAACAATAGCTTGATGATGTTTCATGCCCAAATCTAGTGCTACATTCTACTTTACATGTAAATTCATAAACAATAGGCCAATTAATATTTTTCTACACTTGCTTTTGTTGTTGCTGCACTGATTTCTATGCAATGCCATCACACAAAATTCCAAGTATACACTTATATTCAAATTATTAATATGAATCCCACCTACAGTACTAAACTGTACCATATTTTCCTTATTCCTTTTTTTTGTCTTATTGTTTTCTACTGTCTGACATCTTGGCTGTTTTCTCTCATTTTCCCTGTAAATTATTATGTTCTCATCTATACTTTTTCTTTAGCACTAATGATAAAGGATATGTATTATGATTTTGTAATGGTTTTTGCTAGGAGACCACTAGAGTCGGGTGATCTGGGTTATATTTGGACATGTACAACTGGTACCACTTAAACATTTTTCAACTTGCATTACTGAAGGGGTTGTTTATGGTCTCAAATTGTAGCTTCAGTCGATTAGTAGAAGTGCCAACCATAAAACTTATTTGCCTCAGGTGGTGGTGCTAAACTCCTGGGTGTGGGACAAACACCACAATAGTAACCACGATTTAGAAGAGTAGAGTTTGCAGTGATGGTTTATTAAGGGTTATAAACCTACTTTACGCACGCACGCGCGAGCACGTGTGTGTGTATGTGTGTGTGTACGTGCAAACTCTACTGTTCTAAATTATGGTCTCAAATGCAATGTATGTAGGACAGATGTTCAGACAGATAAGGGTCAGGTTAAATGAGCACAAAAGTACAATTAGATGTTACACACCAGACCCAATAACACAGAAAAAGAATGTGGAAAGAAAATTTAAAAGGAAATCACTTTAATTAAACATGTTTTTGAACATAAACATAGGGTTTCACAGTCAAGACGGCAAGTAGTGGAAAAAGTCATTTTTAAAGAAGGACAAGACTTTAAAAAGTCTTTGCTGCAGAGAGAAGCCTTCTGGATTTGGAAATTACATATGCAAGTTCCAAAAGGCTTTAATGAGAGTTGTTTCCTGTAATCCTATTTTGGTATTCATTTTTGTTCTTTCCTTTCAACTGGTTGGGACTATCCATACAAGGTAAATGTTATGGGTAATTGAATCTCAGCTGAGTATAACAGATATAGTTATTTTTGATTATAGATGCATAGTCTATTGATTGTTTAGAAATATTTATATATCTTTTACTTCCCCTTTAATAGGCAACATTGAATTCTTCGGATGTCTTTATAACATAAAAAGATTGTGTTCACAAAGAATGGACTTTATTTACAAATAATATTTTGTCACTAATTGCATACAGTTGTCATGGATATTGAGTTTTGGGTATTAAGTATATTTTATATACATGTCATAATGCATATACACATTATATTTTGAAATGCCTTTGTTCATTTAATTGGTCACTCCCCTTTAGTTAAAGAAGCTGTTGTTATCACTGTATACCTATATACACTGGACCTCTGTTTCATCTGTGATGGCTTGAAATAAATGGATTAATATCCTTTGCAAGAGCAGAGTGTGTTTTTTCCTTAATTATAATACAACTAGAGGAAGAGCCTGTCCCCACACTTGCAGGCTGATCAGACATGAAAAAATCCTTATAAGGTAAGTTTAAAGGCGTCCATACATACATAGATACATACATACATACATACATAATCTGGTTTTATTGGCCAATTTAGGTTTGTTATTGACTGGTGGGCCATTAAACCAGGCATGGCCAACAATCACTGACGATAATTAGCCAGCTTTTTATGTTGCCATAGGCCTTATGTTAAATGGGTAATATGGTCATTCACTTGTATGGCCACTTGTTTTGCAAATTAGCCCACTTTAATGGATATTATGGACCTAAAATCTTCCATTTTTATATAACTCTATTTAAATTATTATGCATCTATAAACATCACTGTAATATTTTTGTGCTGAAAATATTCAGTTTTAATAAAACTACTATTTGAAATTACTATTTTTTTGCCTCTACCTCTCTTATTTTAGGCACTATGCTTGCTGGTAGGCAGGGTATAAGAGTAGTGGCCCTCTCTAATGACCACTGCAACCACTCTACAAGCCTACAGCATCTGTGCCCAGCACAGGAGGGGGAAGCAATGTGGGGGGAGGCAGCCCTGGTGCTGATCCTGCATTGGAACCTGGGGGAAAGGGAATGTTTTGCAGGATTGGCACTGGGGCTCAAGATCATACAGTACACCTTTGCTGGAAGGGTACACTAAAACAAGATCATACAGTTATAAACTGATGTATTGGTAAAGAAAGAGCAGGCAAAACATCCCCTACTATACAAACACAAAAGGTACAATGACTTTTTGAAATTAAATTAATTAAAGAGACACAAAAGCCTGTAATAAAAAAGAGCTTCATGTAGAATCAATAAAGAGAAGTATGCACTTGGTAAATTTAGAGAAGTAATAGAATTGCATAGGCTTCAGATAGGGTTCAGACTAGCACTTATAAGTGCTGCTCTTTAAAAAATTTGCATTCCAAAAATACGCCGACACATGCAGACCAGCTTATTTTCGGGACATGCTTTTCAATAGGTACCTATGTGACACTGTGTGACTGCTGCTTCCACGTTCTCTGCTGCTCTTATCCCATCGCATTGTTTGCATCATGCTCCTACGTTCACTAAAAATGCAACAGTGTCTTGATAGCATTCTGGCGCATGGTCATGCCAGTGTGACTGGATCAGGTAAGTATTATGGGGTAGCATTTTTTTTAAGACACAGTGCTTAGAATCTCTAGTTTGAACCATGCCGAAGAGTCAGAGCAGCAGGTCATAAACTTATACAGTATAGTTACCCATAGGTGCAGGGCATATGAACCTGCAGTGGACTTCATAGAAGGATTCTTGATGGGGCAAATAGTAGCTGGAAAAACTTTGTCAGGGAGATTCAACTTTCAGTCCGGTATAGGTCTGTACCCTTGATCTAATGCCTACCACTTTGAATTCCTATGCTGAGATTCTAATCTACACAGCAAGTACTTAGTCAGTTCTTATAAGACACCGAGGTCCACTACACCTCCTGGTGGGCTATATTGCTACCCAGTTTCTAAATTTAACCTGTTTCTCTCACTCTTAAAGTGAGCTATGAAAGATTTCTCCTACTATAGACTATAATAAAGATCCAGCAAGTTGCAGGTACCACCACCCTCTTAGCTGCTTAAAAATCTCCCAGAGCCACCCACTACACTAGACCTGGGCATTATATGGCCCACAGACTGCCTCTATCCGGCCCACCATGTGATCCCCGATCTATAGCCCTCCCAACCCCCCCCCCTGGACTGACGATTCTTCATTAGCAACCGTCCAACTGCCCCCTCCGGACTAACAATTTAACACTAGCACAACCGTCCGGCCGGCCCCCGACAGCACTTGGTACTAGTCATTTGGCCCCTTGTCAAAAATAATTGCCCACCCCTGCACTACACAATCTTACATAAGGTAAGTACTATATTAGTGACATCATTAATAGACGTCTAGAACAACACAATTAGGTCCACAAAGGGATGCTATATAGAAATTAAGCAGTAAAGGGAGCCCTAAACACTTAGGGCGAAATTTAATAAAATCGAAAATCGGCCGATTTTTCGATTTTATTAAATTTCGCCCTTAGTAGTAGATTTATCTATTTCACAGGAAGAAAATATTAACAAAAAAGAGCCCAGATACACTAAGCACTTTAGTGTGAAAAATCTTAAAATTGAAGGGGTTAAAGCAATGCTTCAATTTTTCACTTCTACAGGAGGGTTACCAGAAAGTGTCACTTAAAAAAATAATCCTAAGGTAACCATATTTATATAAATGTTTTTGCAAAAAAAAAAAAAATATGATATAGAAAATTTAATCATTTGATTAAAATGAAATAAAAATTGATAAGAGCAATCAAAAAAAAAGTTTAAAGAAAGGCAAATATTTCCTTCCATTATGTTGCTAGGTGCAGCATGTATGTGGAATCTATTCATCTAAACATCAGCTAAGAGCTTATTCCGAAATAGAAATGATTACCTACATACTTATTACATTATTTTATTTTTTTCTATAGTTTCCTTGAGTATTTTTTTACAAGCTTAAGCATGCACAGCTGCCTTATGAATCAGCCATGCACCCTCTAACAAGGATACTTTCAGTGGGATCCTGTAATGATTTAAGGATTTGTTATAAGCCAGCGAGTTACCGCAATATGTTTATATGCTTTTTTCAGGTATAAATAAATAACAGTGCTATAACTGGAGCTCCTTAATTGCCATATTATACTTATAACTTTAAATACTAACAGCAGCATAGGCTACCACAATTATGTAGTAATGTTAACTGTGGTGTAGACATTTAGAGGTCTAGTATAGGAAGTCATTTAATTATTTCAAAGCTGTTGCTAAAATAAATTGCGTACAACATGAAAGCCTAATTGTAACTGAGGATTTGCTTTCAATTATATCCCCTTCCATCATGAAGTACTGTGGGGTTTATTCTACTTCATTGTCACATAAACCCACAGTTTGGATCCCTACCCTGATTCAGCTGTAATCAAAAGAAAACCAGATGTTCTGCTAAAAAAATGCTGGTAATTTTTTTTTTTTACCAGGTCCCAGTCCCAATATGCTTGGGAAAAAAACAGCAGGAATCAGTTGTCACAAAAGCACAGTAATGGCATATTATGTGGAAATATGTGTATATGTAGAAAGAGACAAATAGCAGCACTCACCATCAGTAAGTATGTGTATTAAGAAAGGTGCAAGAAGTATGACCATCCCCTACACAATATACATATACTTAAACCACACAAAGCACTTAAACCTTATTAAGTATACATAAATGTTTTGGACCACTGTGGTCAAGTCCTTTGGGCCTGATTAAGGACCACATCAGTCTGAAACGTTGCCCTTGTTTTATGGATGCATAATAAAGTTGTTTATTTTACTGGATAGAGTGCAGTGCTTTTTTTGATTATATGTGTGTGGGTGTGTATGTATATGCATTTGCAAAACAAACTCCAAGTCTCCAGGGAAACCCTCAAGTCTAGGTCCCCTACAGCTATCCCCACACCTTCATGGCCTAACCCACCCCCTCCACTCTAAATCTACGTAATTTCAACCAAGCCACTCCCCATTTATCTCCCACAGCCACCAAATTTGTAGATATGCAAATAGTCCCAACCCTCATATGACACAATTTGTGTCACTATGCCCCGCCCACTTGATGCAGATACCCTGGAAGGAGCTCACCTCCAGGGAAGAACATCCTCAAAAGTTCCTAGTTATGTGCATGTGTAAATGTATATTTTCATTAGGTAGGGGACACAACTGATAAAAGAATGGTAACAATAAACATGCAAACTGTGAGGTGAATCTGGGGTTGAAAAAAGATGAAAAGAGACAAGTAATGGCCAAGTCACCAGTCATCTTTTCCTAGGTTCCTGGGAGGATAATATATGCTGCAAAGCAGCCAAGGAATCTGCACTGAAGTCCCATTTACCAGGCCTGGTGCAGCATGGGTACCAGGTCCCCCTGTAGCAACTTCCCTCCTGCTCCCCGACCAGAGCAAATTATGATCGCTTACCAGGATTAGGGAGGTGACTGGTGTAGATGCTGTGAGACTGGAAATAAGTTTGCAGCAGTCTTGGCATTACAGCTGGCTCACTAGGGGCATAAATGTGACTCCTAATATTAAGCCACTGCTACAAAATTTTCATTGCTCGGTGTTTACCTGATGCTACCTGCACCACTACATATCAACAACTCAAGTCACAGTCTTTTAAAAATGCAGTGTAGACATCTTGGGAAAATACTAATGATTTATAACTAGTGTGTTAGAACAGTACTATCATATGTGCATAACACTATGGACTATAGTGGGGCACCAGTTCAGTGACATAATTAGTACTGAGGAACCTCCATAGCTGCCTCCTGAAAAATATGGTGGTTGCTGGAAACTTACCACTTTCTCTTTTCATCTAGTTTAGACATACTACTGTTACATCTAGGCACTCTACACAGAAACTACACTAGACTATACATGAGAGAAAATATACACTGAACCAAGAGCAGAGCCAGAGATTAGTTGGGTGATAACCCCACTGTTTAGCTCAAGAGTTGTCTATGCTACCCTGGCCTAAAGCAACAGGGTCTCAAGTTAGTAACTTTCCTAAAATCTGTGTATTTACTTATATTTTTCTACAATAATCTTTTTTGATATGCAAATTATGGTCTAGATTTTTTCTGTGCACTGTATTTTTAAATTTTCCCCTGGATGTCTGTGTCTTCAACCACTGCCCATCTGCCTTGCTCACTCTGCCTCATCTAAGCACATGTTGGTTCTTTAACCTAACTTAATTAATACTAATTCCTGACTGAGGTTTGATTAACTTGAGAGCAGTAGGTTAGCTTGCTGCCTATTTCTCTAAATAACTATTTTGTAAGTGCAGCCTCAGAATTCTAACAGAAGTGACCAGAAGGGAACACAATTCTTTTAGTGCTGACATGTAAAATTTGAGTTTTCCTTCATTTCGTGTATCGTATTCAACTTTCTTCTGATATGTATATACTAAAAATCTGCCTGCTATATTTGTGTGTTGGGTGCTCAGTGCTCCTTTAACCCTCCCACCTGATCTATCATACTCTGTACATATCTCTCATTCACCAATGCTGTCCACTATACACTTCTCTCATTCTCATACTTCTTCCTCCTTCAAACACTCTAAACAATCTCAGTTTGAAACTTCTTCTCACATACTTTCCTTGTTAACTCTACTGGTATTGCTGCAGGGGATATTTCCCCTAATCCTGGTCTCTGTTGCATACCCATTTCTATTCACCCTCGCCTTTGTCCCACTATTTGCTTCCGAGGGCTCTTTCTCATCTAACCTAATCCCAGTTTCCACTCTCCCAACTTCCTCCCTCCCCTTTTCCTGCTCTCTCCTCTATGTACGCTCTATTACTAACAAATCCACTTTAATTCACAATCTGTTTTTCTTCAGCTCACTCCACCTCCTAGCACTAACAGAAACCTGGCTCTCCCCTCATGATGCTGCTACTGAGGCTTTGTTAACTCATGGAGGTCTTTCCATGCTTTGTGGGACATGTTGACAGAGTCAGACTCTTACTTGCTTCCTGCTGTCACTTCAAACGCATCAATATCCCTGACTGCTTTGTATTCTCTTCCTTTGAGGTTCATGCTTTCCAACTTTTCAATCCTCTACTTTTATGTGTTGCTGTCATATACAGGTTGCTCACAACTTCCTCACCTACCACCTTTCTATCTGACTTTGAATTCTGGCTAGCCTTTTTTCTTACTAACCATAGTCCTGCTATTAATATGTTACACTACTTTGATGACCCTTCTCTATCTTGGTCTTCTCATTTTCTCCATTTAACTTCCTTTCTCAGCCTTCAACAGTGCTCTAGCACCCATAAGGATGATCATTTTCTAGATTTGGTCTTTACAAAAAAGACTTCTCTTTTCGCTCTTAATATCAGTTCCTTTCCTCCCTCAGATCGCTTTTCAATCTCACACTCTCCTTTTGCACCTTCTATACCCCCTAAAACTTTTATTCGAAATACACGTGGCATTGACCGGCAGGCCTTTGCTACTTCTCTCGCCTCCAGCCTCTTCACATCCATGCCCTCTTCTGATCCTGATGTTCTGGCTACTTCCTATAACATCATTCTATCTACAGTACTACTATTGATTCATTTACCCTCTTGTAGCCTTGACCAATTTGTATTACTAATCCTTGCCCATCGTTGAACACAGAAACTCGATTTATCAGATTCTGCACGCATAGTGCAGGAGGAAATAAAATTCGCAGGCAGGCTTTCTGCACTACAGATTTTTGCTCTCATACCTTAACTCCTCTCTTTCCCTAGCCAAACAAACCTATTAGAGAACTTTCAAAATAAGTCTAATCTCCATTGTCTATTTTCCATATTCAACACCTTTCTACATACCTCACTCAGACATGCTAATTCCTCTACATTCTCCACAAGATTTTGCTGACTTCTTTAAAAGCAAAATTAATAAGATCCACAATCAGATTGCTACTCCTCCTGACAACACAGAGATAATTTTACCTACATCTCAGTTTGAGCTTCTGAATTATTTTCTTCCTGCTACCCAGTCTGAAGTTTCTCAGCTACTTTCTTCCTCTCCTGTCACAACATGCTTGCTTGACCCCATGCCTGCTTTACTTAAGTGCTGTGATTCTGACCTTGTACTAGCCCTAATGCACCTGATCAACTCTTCCATGTCCTCTGGAATCTTTCCTTCAACATTTAAACAGGCCTGTATTAAACTTGTCCTTAGCCTTAGTTATTAAACCTATCCTTATAACCTAAGCCTTTAGCTTCTAAACTTCTGGAATGTCTCCTCTGCACCTGCCTTACTATCTGCATTCCCACTATCTCCTGGACCCTCTGCAGTCTGGGTTTTGGCCAGGGCACTCTATGGAAACTGCTCTGTGTAAACTTGCAAATGATTTACTTGTCCTATCCTCTGCATCTGAAACTGTTGATCACTCACTTCTTATCAAAGTTCTCCATTGTCTTGGTGTCTGTAATCAAGCTGCATCTTGGCTGGCTTCCTACCTTTCTAATCGCTCCTTTTTGGGTGGGAGTGTCTCAAGGCTCGGTACTTGGTCCAGACATGTTCTCCCTGTACACTCTTTCTTTGGATCATGTTATCAATTCATTTGGTCTTCAGTATCACTTGTATGCAGATGATACCCAAATTTACTTATCCAGGCCTGTTAACATCTGAAATCCAAACTCAAATCTCTAAATATCTCCTGGCAATCTCCTCTTGGATGGCCCAGTGCCAGCTAAAATTAAATCTCACTAAAACAGAATTGATTATTTTTCCACCCAAATCTGGCCCTACTCCATTAGAGTTGATGGAGTGGTCATTAAACTTTTAACTTCTGTACATTGTTTTGGGGTGACTTTTGACTGTGCTCTTTCCTTCCCATTTCACAATGCCTAGAGTTCACAGCTAGGAGATGTGGAAACATAGAGGATAGGTTGACACATAGTCATTTTAATAGACCAAAACGTAGCTTAGGAAGAGGCTATAAAACACAAGGTTCTTACCCGTGTGAAGAGTGTTCTTACTAAAATGAAAAATAATAGCTTGGGCACTCAAAAATATACAATAAGATGCTTTGTTAACTGTAAGACAGTTCATTGCATCTATGCTCTTTTTTGCCCATGCAATTTAGAGGCCTCCCTAAATCTGTCCCTTGACTAGTTGGGAGGAAATAGGAAAAAAGTATTCCAGCACTTCCAGCTCAATAAAAACTTCTCTTTATTTCATTTAAAAAGCTCCAGAGGCATCATGGAGAAACATGTTCAGCACTAATGCGTTTCATGCCAGGTAGTGCTTAGTCATAGTCGGGGGAAACAAATGTATCTCCCCACTGGTTCAAAGAACTTCATTAATGTATCATAAAGGACTGCATCTATATCGCTACTTAATAACAAGCATGAGCCTCTTATGAGTAACATTATATTGAAATAAACTAATCACGTGGTAATTCTTATGACTGTTTGATAACATGGTTAAGGGTTTTATGTACTTTATTGGTGATCATATATTGTGTTTTGCACTTCTTTATTTTTCTTTATTTTTTTATTCACTATGTGAGTTTGCTGTGTTATAATCCTATTGATAATATAGACCTCATTGGACTGTGATGTATAACGAGGTGAGCACTAATATTTTATATCGCCTCGATACCAGGGAAGCTATAGGAGAACTAAAGCAGCAAAAAAAAAA
>JAKJJM010032512.1:0-11115 GCA_021901965.1 Pipa carvalhoi
AAAAAAAAAACAACATTAAACATTAAAAAGAAATGCTTTTTCAGAATCCTGGGTGCTGCTGGGTAATAGAAATCATTTTAAGCTAATATGAACAGTGCAACAATCTAGCCAATCAATCCCCGTCTTCTTGGGCCATCCTGAACCCATAATAGTCCCAGACAACATGAAGTGACATTAAAAACTGGACAATTTACATTCCCAGTAAACATGGGATGCCAGAACGCCAGGTAGGCAGTTAACGTTGATAAATTATTTAGCTGTTCTGCAATCCTTATAATTCCCAACGGGATTCTGGCAGCGGCAGTTCAAAGCACCACAAATGTTGTATATTAACTGAATAAAAGCAGCCGGTAATTGTTTGCCTGTTCTTGGTGGAGAACATATTGCGCCAGAAATTCATATTTACTATGAACTGATTGCAGGAATTACAGTAAGAACCTGCTCTGGATCAATGGAGATTGATGAAAACTCATTTAGGTTAGATTAGTTTCACAGTCGCAGCTTGTGGTTATTGAGTTTTAATAACGCGTTCAACATTGGGAAGAGCAACCTTTTAAATTCACCATGGCTTCTTCAAATCCACCCCCGTGCTTGTTTCCTCAACTTTCCCTTAAACACACAATCAAAGCGTCGTAACAGCGAGCGCATTCACATATTTTCTTGTCAAGCGGTATCTAAATAGGAACCGCATCATACATCATAATAAAGCAGTTTAATGATAATTGCTTTACCGTTAAATGTACATATATAGATACAGATATTATTTTGTTGATCGTTAAAATATTTCCTGGTTACTAGATTGGATTTCAGTACAAAAAGTGATTTGGCACATCCGATAGCCAGATAAAAACGTACTCTTTATTTCCTATAATTAAAGAAAGACGAGAGACAGCCTCATATGCCACATCTACTAGACTGGATTTGTTACGGAAAGTTTCTTTTTTGTAAGTAGGAAGATCTATTTTGAAGTTTTAATCGTGGTTAAAGGACATGTTGGTTTGATACATCCTTGTTTTCTATGCAAACTTTGCACTGATTTATGTAAATCAGAATGAAAACATTCATGAGACAGGAATTGGTGAATGTGTTTACCTGATTGCGGATCTCATATATAATTTGTACAAATTAAGATTACTATACAAACCCATCTTACCTGTTGCCTAATTATCTCTTTTTCGGATATTGATTTAGACGGGGAAAATCTGTCGAAGTTGATTTTGTGATGTGCGTAGCCAAGGGTTCCTGGTTCATCCAAATTTTATCTGGACCCTTAGTACTTTGTTGGTTTATAATTCAATTATAGGGATCAGTTATTAGTGTCTATTGGAAATTCAAGCAATCAGTATTTACTGAATTAAAAGTAAAGTGTCTAGTTATATATCCAAGTAACCAACAACCAATTAAAAGCCAGCTGTCCAGTTAATTCATTTGTGTCTGAAAACAACCATAAATCCCACTTTGTCCTTAAAAGGTATGAAAAGTTTGAATAAAACATTATTTATATCTGACATGTATACATATAGAAAGCCAACCTAAAGATTAAAATGTAAAAACGATTTTGGGATCAGTAGTACTTGTCTCTTGTTTAAACAGTCCTGCTCCCCCAGTCATTCTGTGTACAGGCTCTTCCTGTATAGTGCCAATAAGCCCCACCCCCTAGTGACATCATTCACTATTCAGAGAGCACGACCTTGTTTAGAATCCCTTTCCCTTCTCTTTATATAAAGCTTGTTCCTATCCCTGAGCATGCGCAGATAAGAGCTGTTCGACCACCTCTGTGATTGGCTGTGGAAAGAGGAAGTCAGAGAAAGTTACAGGGGGATATTGAGCTCTACTGAATTAAGAGGTGAGTCAAGAGTTTCTTACATGCAATTTTGCTTGGCAATAGGTAAATGGGACTTTCTTTATAGACAGGGTTTACATCCCCTTTAAAGCAATGCCTGAGAGGTAAAATATAAGAGCGAACCCAGGATATGACACACCCAGTTCTAAATCATTGGTTAAGAAGATCAATTCAACTTGAGAAGAACATTAATGTTATCCAGTAGTCCTATGGCCTGGGGCCTTGTATCTTCTGACCCTGTTGCAGCAAGATCTGCTAGAAGGTTATGTATCTTTGACTTTATGCTCCCCCTGCTTCACCTGTAGAGAAGAAACAGTTATAAAATTCTCTGCAGACTGACCCCCATAGTGGGAACAAAACAGTGCGAAAATGTGAGAAAATAAATCCTGAACCATAAATAGTTAATAAATGCTTCCAAGGCACCATGACCATAGGAGACCTCTTGGTGGCAGTACTGCAAATACTCTTAGGTATTACTGGTAAAGACAAGAGCTGGAACCAACTTAAAGGATTGGTAACAACAAATGATTAATTATTATTATTAATTATTAATTGCTATTTGGATTGGCTTGACAGTTATTCACATGCAATAATATTAAAATATTCTCTAAAGTTTTGCTTTTGATTTTTATTGTGTTGGGTCCTTTCCCTCGATCTGTGGATTGCAGCCATTTTTTTTTTTATAAATTGGGCATTCTTAGGATACTTCATAATTATGTGTCATAATAAACAGTGAGAATAGGTGGGAGCTTGTTTAATTATCAGATAAAAGATGTATGGAACCAGCAGGGACAGAGAGAAAACACAAATCAATAAATATGAAGAATTCAACTTCAAAGAGAATGTTTTTAGAAGTACAATGCCAAATAACTGACATGCCAATCAGTGGGATTCTTCATTTACTTTATGTGGCATTACCGGTTCTTTTAAGAGACCATGCATTACACTCTTATCAAATCAAGATTTGTTACTGAATTATGATGTGCAAAGAACAATCAAGATTTATTTAGTGACCCGTTACTCTGAGTACATATATATATATATATATATATATATATATATATATTTAAAGAGATTTATAGTAATTCTTTTTTTATTATAAACAATTTCTCAGTCTGATGACTGAGATTGATTTAATTTTAACCAAAAACAATATATACAATGCTCTCTAAATACACATTTTGGGCAAAATTTATAAAAGTTGAAAAGGCCGATTTCAGCCTTTTTTTAATTTTATCGATTGTACAAAAACGGGTTCCGATTGAAAAATATTGGATTGATACGTTTCAATCGTTTTTTTCAATCTGTTACAGCTGGGAAAGTCCAGAAAATGAATAAGTTTTTAATGTGCGATAAACATCTCCAAATGGTCAGACGGGCACAACGTTTCGGGGTGGAACAACTCCGCCCTTCCTCAGGTGGACCTGACCGTTGATTGACCGTTGTTTCTGTCTGACCATTTGGAGAAGTTTACCGCACATTAAAAGCTTATTCATTATCTGGACGCCTATCTTCTCTTCATTATTATAATCCAAGGTTGGGGTACCTTTTTTGGCTTCCTTTTTTTTGGCCAGGATCTCTTTTTTTCATACGGCTGGGAAAGTGCCATAAGCGCTTATGATATGATGATTTGTTTGACTTTTTCACCTGTTTTCGTGGCGAAAATGGTCAGAGAGTTTGAAAAATATGTTTTCTACTTCTTCGCCCCCATTTTTTGAACGTTTTCCCGAAAAAAGGGCTAAAAACTGGTGAAAAAGATGCAAAAAGGTCAAAAACATGATTTTTACCTTTTTGCCCCCCCTTTTGCCTGTTTTTTGGCCATTTTCATGGCGAACAAAGGACGTCTTTTGCCACAAAAACAGAGAAAAAATGGGGGCAAAAAGTCCGAAAGCATAATTTTGTGAAAAAAAGGTGAAAAAGTCAAAAAATCATTTTCGACTTTTGTAAATTTCACCTCTAGTGTAATGTACATAAATCAGATGTTGCAGCCAGAAAATGACTCCTTCACCTGCATATCGATACAGCACCTAATTGTGACCATTGAAGTACAATTACAAAATTATACATTTTATTTTTACTTTAAAGGAGTTGTACATTTTTGTATACTGTGGCATTCTAGGAACATTTTGGATTTTTTAATTTTTTAATTTATTTATGTGTTTTATCAGACTGTGCCCTACAATCAAAAAATAATTAAGGGGGTGGTAAATCAACATCCATACACAAATATCTTTAAAATGAAAGATTTTGTTGAAATTCTAAATGTTATATTAAAAAAAAAAATTGAATTGTCTTATGTTTATCTTTCCTCAAAAACTCAAGTTCATGAGAAGTTTTCAGAGAAGTGCCATAAGGAACTGTTTGTGAGAATATAAACGGAGATGAAAAAAAGTGTAATTGCAGTTTAGTCTTCAGATTTATTTGAAAAGAATATAATGATAGTAATTACCCAGTTTGAGTTTTGTGGAAGCTTAATTAGAGCCCCCCCCACCCACCCCCACCAAAAAGCATTTATTTGTAGAAGGAAAAAAATCAACAAACATAACATACAATGAAGCCATCTGCATCGCTATCCCTCACAAGGGTAGCATTGTAAGTAATTATTATATCATTGAGTATGTAGGCTGACATTTTCTAGTGTGATGTGATTCAGTATAGCAAGAGAATAACCTGGTTATTAAGGCATATAGATTTCTTTTTGAGAATGAACTAATTGTTGTTGTAAATAGCCTTTTTTATTTCAATGGAGCCTACTTCAAAAGTAATTTATGTATGGAAACGCGTCATTATCTGTACCCAAATGTAATGTGATTACATGCAATGGTCTAAAACAAAGAAACATTATTGTAAGACCTAACAATTCTATTTTGAATTGGCATTTGGAATTGTTTTCGAAAATAAATAATACGTATCAGATAGCCATAAGAAGTCATAAGAAGTTTGCTTTATAGAAATAATTGACTTTGGTGTAACAGTAAAATAGTATGGATTTTCCCTGATCTGTTGGGGGATTGAGGGACATTTTAATGATCGTTGGTTTGAGCCTGTTTTTAACATCGATAAAACTCAAGAAGGTCGAAATCGACTTCCTCGAGCTTTAAAAATTTCACCCTTTGAGTGTTTTACAAACTGTTTATTGAAGTTTTCACAAGCAATGTGACCATTTAGATCAGGTGTGTCAAAGTCTGGCCCACAGACTAAATTATATTTGGCCCACGAGAAAATGCCATGGGCGAAATTTAACAAAGTCAGAGAGACCGCTATAGGTGATCCTCCCGCGGGAATCTCGATTTCCACATTCTGGAAATCGGTGTCTTTCGATTTGCATAATCTGGAAATTGGGTATTTCCACCAAAAATTTTCGTAGCCATAGAAGTTATGGTTACTTTTCGGGGGAAAGACCCGACTTCCAGATTCTGGAAATCGAAAAACTCTGATTTCCACAATCTGAAATTCAAATCTTGCCAAATTAAGTCCGAAAAGACTCGAATCCGACCTTTCGAGTCTTTTCAGGCTTAATAAATTTTGCCCCATGTGTCTAATATTACAAATCCCAGAATTCAACGCTGGTGCGTTGTCACTTCAATCAGGATCCACAAACACTCGCTCCTCTGTTGACATTAATTAGCGACCTCATGCTACCAGTCATATCGGGCCACCAAAAATGGCCAAATAAAAGGTGGAAAACAGAAGCTTTGGAGAAGCAGAATAACTGTTCACTAATGTAATGGACAGACATGTTTGTAACTTTTCATCTTTATATCTGAGAAGGAAAAACTTCCTCAGTTGCAGACATTTTTGTCAATAAATATCAAGGTTGGTAAAAATTTCTGGCGTTTTCCTATAAAAAAAATATTTCCAATACATTTAGCTGAGGGAAGATGTAACTATTAAGAATAAGTTCAACTGTGATTTCAATTCTAATTCTGTCCAATATTTTCGATTTTTTTTCCTTTAATATATGAAAAGGCTTTGCAAATAATCAAATCTCTACTGTATCAATGAATAGCCTGATTACAGGATTTTATATGTACCTGCTAACTGGTCTCCATAGAAACCAAGGAACTTTGCAATATTTTAATAGTAACAGCCTTGATTCTGTCGGTGATGAGAAATTCCATCGTTTCAAAGGCAGGTTATCTTAGAGGTAACTAATAGTTATTGAAAGAATAATTTTAAGCATACTCAAAGGTATTCACTGAGCAGATAAATCCATGCAAAACTACTAAGATGTAATTTCTTTGTCATTCGCTTCAGCTTTTAAAGTGTGGGTTTTCACGGGGAGCTTAGCATTTCACATATTAATGTCAAGCATGTTATGGAGGATTCTGCATAATGATATCTAAATAAGTCACAAGTAAATTTAGAAATTCCGCCTTGACTTTTATGTTTAATACATTAAATAAAGTGGATTCCCATGTTTATGCATCTTCTCGGTAAAAGACCACCTATAAATAAAGAAAAATATTCTTAAACAAAATCTAATATTTTATGTTGCAGTGAACTATATAACAGAAGGGTTGCATGTAGAATGCTCCTGAGCAGATATGAGTAAACTGTTTCGGTACAGTTTGGATTACAGACAAACGTCTCTAGATCGTGATGGCCAAACCAGTTATGGACATTGAAAAAGGTCACCAAAACCTTTCTTACACTAGGGGCAAAATTTAATAAACTTGGAAAAGCCCAATTTTGCTTTTCCGAGTTTATTCCCGCGAGATTGCATGGTAAATATTGCGCAATTTTATTCGAGCGATATTTACCGACTGAAACTTTTCTATCAAGTTTTTCAATTGAATGCTTCAATGGAAAGGTAGCCATACTACTAATGTAAATTCGATCGAATTGTTTCAGTCAGTAAATATCGATCGAATAAAATCGCGCAATATTTACCACGAGATCTCGCGGGAATAAACTCGGAAAAGCAAAAGGGGGCTTTTCCGAGTTTATTAAATTCCGCCCTAGATATTAAAGCGCCCGTTTTATTCCAAGGTTAAATTTAATAAAATCGAAAACTTTGGTTTACCCTTTTGTCCGGTTTTCACTGTGAAAAGGTCAAGAATTATGGTTTCGACCTTTTCATGGCGAAAAATGGATGTTTTCAACCTTTTCGCAGTGAAAAATTGTAATTGTAAAATTGTAATTTTTCACTACAAAAATGGGTGAAAAGGGGGTCGAAATGGTCGAAAATGTAATTTTAGACCTTTTCGCAGCAAAAACGGGCAAAGAGGTCGAAAAAACGTTTTCAATTTTATTACATTTCTCTCCAAGTTACAAAACCAAAAGATTAACAGGTTAGAGGCATGTCAAATTACAGTGATGGTTATAAGACAAATGACCAGTTGCACAATGACAAATGTCCACATGATCAACAACCACTTAACCCAAGTTCAATCTCCAAGACCATAGAGGCTAAGTATTTCTCTTTATCAAAGTGATGTGTGAGATTTGCTCTGTGATCATGGGTAGTCACCAACCTTTCCTCTACCCCGCTCAAAGCGTTTTCAGTGGAAAGCTGTTGAAAACCAGTAGAATACTTGTCATATGAATCATTTACAGATCAGTTTGTGAACAAATTTTCATACTAACCACAAGCTTTTCAGTTATTTCAGTGAACCGCTGGCCAAACTAAATCACCAATGATTTACTCATCTATAATCTTTAGTTGGTCATAGAAATTGCACTTGGTGGACATTCACCATCCCAAAAGGCTGCAGCACCTGTTGACATTGTGATTGTGAATCAAGGGTGTTGTTAATCTCTCATTAGAACTGGAGATAAGGATCACAACTAAAGGGATGCATTCAAAATAGGGCCAGCCTGTAACCTGTGGGAGAGTCTGGTTATAATACCATTATAAAATTAATTAAAAAAAATTAAAATGAAAAAAATGCATCAATGTGGCAATCTTTCCAGAAGTTTAGTAACCTATAACAACCAATCATAGGTTGGATTTATCTGTTCTAGGTCTATACTACCAGTGAATGCTAACAGCTGATTGGTTGCTAGGTGCTAATAGATCTCTGGAAAGATTGCATCTGTTGAGAAATTCCCATGATAATGTTTATTTCAAATAGTCAGGGTGATGTGGATGAGACCCTTTCACCCCAATTCTTTAGACCTACTAATGCTTTTCCCTAATTGTTAACGTCTATGAATGATTATTAATATTGTTACCCTAGTTACTGTTATTAGATATATTGATTAGTTTTCTTTCTTGGTATGTTTGTACATGTTGGTGGGTACTGTCCTCTGTCCACTCTGTGTGTACTGTCTATACATTCAAGAAACTATTGCTGCGATGAACTGTATTTGCTAGAAGTATGGTCAAGAGTCAATAGGGGAAATTTACAAAAGTCCCAAAAAAATTATTCAACTTTTAGCCTGTTTTTTTTCCAGCAAAAATGGGTGGTAAGATCGAAAATTACGTTTTCGAACTCTTCACTCCCTTTTTTGGCCTTCTTTGCCTCGAAAATGGCCGTAAAATGGGGAAAAGGTTATTTGGCCGTTTTTAGCCATTTTTTTTGCAGCGAAAAATGTCCAAAAATGGTCAAGAAAAAGTAGAAAATATAATTTTTGAATCTTTTGTCCGTTTTCGCTGCAAAAAAATGGGTGCAAAACTCAAAAAAATGATTTTCGACTTTTGAAAATTTCGCCCAATGCATCATATACAGACCTACTATTGGTAGTGTTTTAAATGGACCTGTTACAAATATTTCACAAAGATGTTGCTTGTATTTTATGTACAGTTGGGGGGAAAGAATGTATTTCAGAAGCAGAGATATTCTTGTCATAAACTGATGTTACCTCACATGCAACAAAATGTTTGCAGCAGTCATGCATTCCTCAGCTAGTAGGGATCGCATTTTTTGACTTGTCATGTTTTGCCTGTGTTCCCTTTTTTAAGATATATATGGTACAGGTAAAAAATCCAAGTAGAAACAAAGCTAATTCCTGGCCAGAAAAGGAGCCAAAAGGTACCCCAACCTTGAACTGGTAACAAAGAAGTAAGGTAGGCATCCAAATAATGAGTAGACTTTATTGTGTGGATAACATCTCCTGTTTTGACCACTTTGGAGATGTTATCCGCACAATAAAGTCTACTCATTATTTGGATGCCTACCTCACTTCATTATTACAGGTAAAAAATCCCCTTATATTTCTACACCATATTATTTGTAATAGGTTATTCTTAGCAGTTATAACAGTATAAAAGAAAAACAGATGTTCAATACTCTAAAATAATTGGATTTTCAGCTCTTGGTAGCGCAACGATTAGTAAACTTTTTTTTTGTGCCAAATATATTTGTTTGTGAAAGTACTGGACCTCACCGTTAGACACAGAGTTATGAACAAATATGTGCAGGAGCTGAGCCAAACAACAATTGAAAATACATTGGTTCTGCTCTTGATGATGATGTCACTTGGCAACAGGTGGTGAGGTCACTTTTGTCCTACACAAAGCCTAAGTTCTCTGTATTCTGAATCAGTCATAACAGAGTGTTCACAGGCTTAACGGCCACAACTGATGGGGCTTTTGTTGTCGTTAGTGCTTCGATACCGTTCATGCTGAACTCTTTCAACTTTTTGAAGCCACCTTGGGTGAACTTAGTTTATTTATTTATTTTTGTCAATCCAGATGTGAAAGAACATAGTGTGAAAGTACCCCTCCCGTGTAGAATTTGTCAGCACATTTCCCATTTTAAGTGTTAAGAAGCACACTTCCCTCCTGCGGTAATCAATATTTAGCAAACGCTATTCACATGCACAGCTATATATGATTATTATCTCTTGGCACACAGCACAGCACCATCTGGTACATGCTGTAGTGTAGATCGTAGCTGTTCAATGGAACTCTGTTGCTTAATTTAGAACTAGAAATAAAATATGTGGTTGAAGAAAAGGGAAGTCTGTATGTGTGGCTGCATATGGAGAAGGTCGCGTATTTTTTGACAGTGCCCTGACTGCAGAAAATAATTCTGATCCTCATAACCAATCAGTAGATCAAATCCCTAAAGGGATCCATTTAATCCAAATACACATAGTGGTGTTATTTAAAAATGATGTCATAGTCATATCATAGTTATGTGAGAGGGTTTTAATAGTGGAATAATTATGATGGTGGTGTCACATCATTGGGTTTCTATGACATCATGGGGCTGTGAATTTATCAAGGTTAATGCGATAACACAGTCAATGCCATTTTCTTGGTGAGATTCTATTTTCCATTTGAAGGGATATCATTGTGATGCAATGTCAGTATTATTGCGTTGAGAGTTTCTTGTGATGATATGAAAATGGAAATAGCAGAAACCCCAATGGAAACTATACCCATGTTATTTGCCTGCTTTATTGTAATTCTGCCACAGAACGCATCCATTACCACATATAGCCATTAGCATTTTCTCTGTTTGATAAATATGCAAGAAATTGTTTCTTCCCTCTTTGTACTACGCAATACAATTCACAGTTTTAGCTACGCTATGATAAACATGCTCCATAGTGCTAAAGTCCATGTGTAGTTCTTCAGGATATTGTGTGAATGCTCCACATGCAATCTCTCCACACTATATGTAAAGCTCTGCATGCAGTAGCCCCACCATTTTGTCAAATTGCACCATACAGTGCTTTTATTCCTTCTACATACTTGTTTGTATAGAACTTTCACCGCCTGATGAGAAATGACAACAGAGGGACCGCACAATTTATTTATGGGCAAAAAAATCTATATATTTCAACCAAAATGCTGCGTCCGCTGGTGTCTACAATGTTACTATATGTTCTATCTGTGACTGCCAAGATTAACATGTTTGTTCTTAGTGTTCTAATGTATTAATATATTCTCCCTGTGCATGGATAAAAAGCAGTCGTAGTATTAGTTTTCTGGAAGTAATTGCTACACCACTTCTGTGCGTTCAACGCCAGTAGCTGTTGACATTTCAGTGAAATAGACATTTTTCTTCTAGAAGTGACTTGTAACCTGCAGCAGAGCACCTTTCGCTCCTATATGTGGAACAAAACACTCATTTCTACCCACAGCTAAAATCAAGCGATAAATCTTAACCTTACTTAAAAGCAGTTCTTGGACAGACTGTCTAGCTTTCTACTGTACACACGCTTCACTTCGAGTGTCATCCATATATTACAGCAAACTGTTACAGCAGTGAGATAAGCAGAGACAAGTGGAGTATGGGTAATACCTTTTATTGGTAACTGAATAGATGGTAAATACAAGCTTTCCACACTACTTAGTCTCTTCTTCACTAAGAGAG